>JAODOY010073462.1:25360-38843 GCA_025399855.1 Forbesichthys papilliferus
CCCCCCCCCCCCCCCCCCCCCCCCAGAGAGAGAGAGACAGAGATCCCAAAATCCCCAGGTAAAGTAAAAACAAGAAAAGCATGATTGCTCACATGTGCACGTGTGCGTACGTACCTCTCGGTCCAGTCTCCTCCCCAGTAGCCTCTTCCCCAGGGGTTTCTGATTTTTAGGAGGCGTAACTGCTCCCCCGCCAAGGTCCTCACGTCCAGCCATTCCATCACAGTCAGGGCGTGGTACTGTTCCAGCTCTCTGGCACCTGCAGGAGAGACAAGGAGGCGTTCAGCTTCACACTTAAAACACACTGGTTATTCTCCATAGGCTTTATTTCAGAGTGCAATACCCATCCTGACCTCCGGGGCTGCTGTGAGTAGAGCAGCTGAGACCACAGCCATCTCTCAGCAGGGTGGGGCCTAGCCTTCTCTTAGCACGCTCGATACCCTGGCCTGAGCCTTGCTCCTCCTCCTCCTCCTCATTCTGTGGCCCTCCAGGCCCCAGGGACCAGCGCTCAGCAAGACCTCCGGTCAAGTCCACCAGCGCCTCAGACACCTGCCCGGCCCACAGACCTTCATACGAGCCATGGAGCCTAGCAGACGGAGAAAGGCTTTTAATTTGTTTTTACAGCTGAAATTGGTGTATTATTATTTACAATGCCATACTGGGAAAACTCCCTTCATATCTACATCACTCGCTTAACAGTTATCATAATTTTTTGTCACAAGATGGCTGCTCCACAGGTTACCGAAGATTAGCTCAGAACTCGGTAAAGCAGCTTTCTCATATTTTATGTGGTCATGGAATACTCTTCAGAACACACTACAACTTAACGTTGTTGTCAGAGAGTTAATTATTATTATATTATTAATAAGTAATAAAGAACAGTGTAACTGGACAGGAGTGTACAGTAAATGCTAGTTATAAACTGTACGTTTATGTTGTTAAACTTTGTACTAGTGTGCCAGTTCTCCCTTAAGTAAAGGTCAAATGAAAACCCTTGATTGCTTGAGAAAACAAAGCTTACTTGGCATATGCCTTCTCTAGCAGCGCTACCCAAAAGGCTGTGGGGTCATGGCATTGAGAGAAGCAAAGAGCAGAGCCAATACATGGAAGGCGGTCGTCGACAGTCACCTCCCTCCAGTGTCCCTGCTGCCAGAGACAAACCCGGAAGGAGCCTTGGTACCTGCAGTCTCCCCATTGGGGCTGATCTGGGAGCAGCACCTATTACATTATATAGTCAGATAGATTCAGTACAACAGATTGTGAACACAATTATAAAGAGGCTTTGGAAAAACCCAACTAAACCTTGTTCATGAGATGTTTGTTCTTGAGCAAGATGGTGCAGGCACAAAGAAACCAGCAGTCTCCTAATAAGCCCTGCTTGGCTTGGCCCTGGTTGACGTTGTCTGGGAAGAGAACTGGAAACTTACAAATCTCCTGAAATGGTAAACAGCATATATACGTGAGAGATAGAAGACTTCCCGTTCATAACACTTACAAAACGGATTAGGCCAGTCCCAGCATTGAATGACATTACCTCTGGCCTGCACCAGGTGATTTCACCTTGTAGCCTGGCAATGGGAGTGGAGTAATCAGAGAACAGGGACGTATCGTCCGGAGGGAAATCGGGGTCTTTGAAAAGCTTCTTGGTATCACACGCTACAGTCTCGTCTTTTCCCATGACTTCCACTTCTTTGGACATCTAGGAAATTTGGCTGGTGGTTCTACATCAGCCAGCAACGGCCATCATCTTAATAGCATCCATAATATATTTGTAAAATGTGGCACGCCTTCCTTAAACATACAGAAGGCACCGTGATTAATTTACACGACGATCTAATCGATGGTAATCCAATTTCAATGGAAAGATATAAGCAGCGCGAACATACACTGCATGCACAGATGTCTTACCTATGTCAACCATTTTTCGCATTATTCCACAGTTCTGATCATAACGTTCGTCGTTAGAGGGTTATCTGACCTCACTCAATTAATATATTCAAAACACGTATGTGTGACATAGACCAGTGCTTTTCTGGTACTGTACGAATCAGACTTATTAGAGTCCGAATGTAAACATTCTTCTCTTCCGGGCGACAGACTAGCCATTCAAACATACCGTTGCTGCAAGATACTGATGCCACCTATTGGAATTATAATGAATTACAGACTCCGCTGTGTCGCTTGTCTTTTACTCATATTGTTGTAGATGGAAATGTGCGTACCGCAAAATACTGGAAATTATTTTAAGATGCTATAAATGTATAAGTGTCTCAGAATAAAAGTTAGTTATGATGGTGTACTCAGCAATACACACTAAAGCCAACAACTGTTTAGGAATCAAGGTTGTTATTTTTCTGTAAGTTGTAGGTCAACAGGTTAATGGTCAAATTATCATCAGCCACACCAACCATAGTTTATCTTGGTAGAGTTGCATACCTCAAATAAATCCAATAGGTACAAAATACGAATGTAGACTTCCCCCTAAATTGACATGTGAAGTCCTTACAAAAGAATGTAACGCTGAAACCAGGTCATAGCAGCAGATGCATACTTGACATTTATTGCTGTAATCCATCAGGTGTACATAAGACTGTGCATATCCTCTTTTTGACACACCACCCAGCACCACATATAGCCATTCCTAGACAGCAGCATTACAGTTGGTTTCACCAGGACCGAAAGCTCTTCGGTTATTCAGTTCCACAGAAAGACATCCAGAGGGTTTGACAACACTGTCACAGGAAGGACAGGCAGAGTCCAAGGTCCTGACCCACCCTGCTTCATCTCCTGTTACAAAACACTAATTTCACATCAGCATATTGGGGCTCCTGTGCTGCCTGCATAGGGAGATGTCCCAGCAGACCTTGTTCCACGGAGGTAAGACAGACTGACAGAAGGAGAGCCCTGCCTCAGGCTCCAGGCCAGGCACAGTGATATAGGCAGCTTGGCAGTCTGCACTTGAGACGCCACTTACACAATCTTTCCCCCAACAATAGGATGGTCACTCATCCTTTTCAGATTAGATATCAAATAGAGAATCATTGCTTTGGTTGTAGAGTCTAAACAGTGTCTCCAAAGTCAACCGTTTGTATAAATACATTTTTGTACACAATAATAGATATTGCATTTGAAATTACCAGAGGCTTTGTAAGTAAAATACAGCAAGTAAAAAATACTTCCATTTGCTGCCACCCTGTTTTGTGAGTGCCAATAAAACACCTCTGAAGTAGATGTACATTGATTTTCTTCCATTTTTTGGTCAATAGCTATTGGCCAGATGAAATGTATGTCTCTCAGTCTCCCTCTGGTGGCAAGTAACAGAAGTAGCAATTTACATTAAAATACATCTCCATAAGTTAATATTCTCTGGTTAATTAAAAATGTAGATTCTAAAAGACAGCTTGGCTCCAGGTTCTCTTCAAAATCAGATTTGAGCTCTGTTCCAATGGTTTCCTTGTGTTACTGGTGGAAAGATGAGAGCTCGTTTCCATATATTAATGGCGGAAAGACGTGAGCTCAGTTCCAATGGTTTCCATGTTAATGGAAGGAAAGCAGGACAGCTCCGTTTCCTCTGTACCTGACCATTCCTCTGTGCCAGACCATGCAGAGGTATTCGTCCTCTGGATTCATCACACAAGCCTAAACACTGCAGGACAAACAACAAAGAAATGAGACATCCAACCAAAACATTGTGAATTCATTTCTTAATTAAAACCTGCTATTTAATACCACTGATGAGATTCATGATATGTAATATGCAGTGAATCCTACCCGTGGCACATAGTACTGTTAGCACCGGTGGCTAACAACCGCCGCTAACATTCACCAGACCATGGAAGTCTTCCCAGGCTCTGAAAGCAAAAGTGGAGGCAGTAACACCCCATGTTGACAGGCTCTCACACACAGGCAGAGTTCTGATTTACAGTAAACAAATCTAAAATCTGTCATGACAAATGAGCACGGCTCCCACTTCAATGGCTGCACAATCACATGGAAACATGCAGGGACCAAAACCATGAGAGAGGGAGACATGCATACTTGATGCTGTCTGTGTGTGTCTTGTACTCCATGATGGTGTTGGGAGGCAGGTTGAGGACCCTGCGCAGGGTGTCTCTGATGCGGCCTGTGGTGGCCTGGTCACTGGCTGTCTTGTTCCAGATGGAGATGATGTCCTCCTGGGAACATATGTGGACAACTTAGAGGAGATGTATCTATACTTAAAAGGAGGTGTAGGTAGTTGTGTAATTTGTTAGAAATGTGTAATTTGTCCAGGCCCAACTATGAAAACAAAGAACAGAAATAGAGAAATAGAGAATACAGTAGCTGTTTGCTGCTATATTATTGTTTAAAATGTTGTATAGACAAAGTAGCAACCAACAGGAACAAAGTAGCAATCAACAGGTTCCTGCAAAGTAAACGGTTGCAGGAACCGTTTATTTTTATCCAACCTCCATTGAACTACCCGCCTACTTTGAATTTATAACAGGTCTAGAAAGCTGTTGATGTATTTAGAGGCAGTACACTCAAATTACATGGGTTATGGGTGGAAAAATGTTTGTCCGGTACCATTAACAGGGGATTATTTAACGTCAAACGATGTGTTATTTTACATTGAGTTAAAGCAGCTACAGATTTGAGGTCAGTTGTAGTTAGCAATAGTGGAAATGTACCTGAAAGCGTACAGACACCACCGCCCCACAGATCTCCTCGCCCACCATAAACTGTTCCCCCAGTAATGCCAGAATCAGGTTCTCCCAGCAGCGAGACGCCAGGCCTTTCCTCAAACGGATGATCCATTTACCACCCATCCTGTTAGCATCATCCTGAATACATAAAGGGCTGTTTAGGATAATGCTCCTTAGCATTTTAGCATTCATTGAAGTCGAGCATATAATACTAACATAACCAAAATATTAACCGAACAGAAATTGCTAAACTAAATTAAGTTTTAATAAAATATATAATCTTTGTAGTATACATAAACAGATAAAACATAGTATTGAATCAACATATTGGTGTAAACATTTAGAGATTAGGGAAGAAAGTTATCCACCTCCCACATGGGTTTAATGCCTTC
This sequence comes from Forbesichthys papilliferus, assembly GCA_025399855.1. Lineage (NCBI taxonomy): Eukaryota > Metazoa > Chordata > Actinopteri > Percopsiformes > Amblyopsidae > Forbesichthys > Forbesichthys papilliferus. Next base: position 30,435 of record JAODOY010073462.1, read on the forward strand.
TTTAAAGAGGTGAAAGTCACTGTGGCCTGTTAGGTCACCTGGTCGGATCATGTGACTGTAGAAGCGCCAGAACTGCTCAACCTTAAAACAGAGTAAACAAGGGTAAACAATTACATTGCCAAGTGTAACTGACCATCTAGGGCTACAGAATATACTTAACATTGCATTCAACAACCAACTAACTGAAGATTGTAAAATCATTGGTAATAGCCTTTTTCTATCTGTGCCATCTAATTACATTAGATCCGCAACTTGATTTAGAAACAGTACGCATGTCAACCAACCGAGGCAAAGCTGCCAATCTGTTTAATGTTCTGTTCATAGGTCTGGGTGCTGGCTGGTCTTCCCGGGGTACGTCTGGAGTACCAGAACGAGTAGTTGTATTGAAGGGGATGCTCACCTACTCCTGGCACTGCCAGCTGGACACAACACAGACACATCATGGATAAATATTAGAAACTACAGACTAGAATGAGTGGCAATGAGGCACACACTCACTTTCTTCTTGGCAGTGGCGTGTTCCATGTCTTCATCTTCTGATTTATCCTTCTCATAGTCTTTAGGTGAGCCTTGGTCGTGGTCTCCACTGTCATCATCTTTTAGACTGAAACAATTACAATCAGTCACATTTCTCAAGGACAGCCTACCATGTTTGCTTTAAAAACGAACGCAGCACACTTCCCACCTGCGTATTGGAATGCGAACTGTGTATGTGGCAATACCACTGACTCACGATCACACACTTCATTTCTGCCAGACACGCCCCCCTCACCATTAACGCTAGCTATGGGATGTGCACCTTATACCGTTCATGCTATATCGATGCCTTTAAGGTTCCCATTTACAGTAACTAGTTCAAATATGGATATGGGGTGCAGAGGCGTCTCTGCGCGCACCTGCCCTGTCTTTCAACAACTGACACGGCGAGGATTCATCAGCGGCCCGCGGGGCCTAGATTCCTTCCGACAGGCTAAAATAGTCTTCAGCCAGTAGTGTCCATTTAGCTAATAGTCCATTTAGCTCATATTTCGCTTCCTCGTTGTTCTCCGTTTTTCAACATGCAATTTATATTTTAACGCATGCACGTTTACATGCCAAGAGAAGAGAGACCTGGCAAAGCAGCATAACAAGACAGTAAATACACACATCTCGTTATACAGACGACGCAACGTATAGGCATTCATCGCTTTCCCTGTGGTTTTGCATTCGGAAAGGGGCACCAATATTCTGCCAAAATATGCAACTTTGGTTACTCACGCGTCAAATTTGTTGTTCATTATTTTCTATATGGGAGCATAGGGTGGGAGCATAGAACTAGGGTGGGAGCCTTCGAGGTTCTTGTTTTTCTTCTAGATTACTGGCAGAATAGGCACGGCAAACGCTCATTACTGCCTCTCGACGTTATGCGCTGGTACTTCCACGCTTCCACGGGTTTTCACTAGTGCGTCCTGCGTATAAGCCGACCATAATTTTGCGGAAACTTCTAGAATACATTTATTAGTAGTTGTACTGTTGCTATAGTACAGTTAACATATGGTAGTATGCATTTGTACGGTTATATTTGGTACATGGTGCAGCAGTCAAAATGAACTGTAGCTATATGCAGAACAACAGCAATGTCCAACGAAGTTTTGCATTGATTCAAAGGTTTAGCATTCGACGGGCGTATTTAATGACTCCACTTGGAGTCATTAAAACGTTTTCTAGAGCTGGATCGAGTTCAGTAGACTATATCTGAACATCGAGTGTTTAAAGTAGCGGCCTATACTCAGTACACATCAATACTGTGATGCGACTGGCTGTCTTATAACATGTTTCTATTGAAAGCGCATTGGAACGCTGTTCGTCAATGTTAATGAAGCATCCAATTAAATCAAAAGGGAGGCGGGATTTACCTAGACAGAAAGAGGCTTGTTCTTTGATCAGCAGATTGATAACGGATCATTTAATGCAGCAGGTTGTTCGCTATATCAGCCTATTGATTTATAAGTAAAAATGTTCGATAACGGTTGTTTCAGTTCTTGGTCAGATGCATTCCGAAGTTTACGCACGGGGATGAAAACACAAACCTACTAGAGAGACGGTATGAAAGTATTTTTATTTTTGCATTTTCACCATTAAGATACATAAAGTCAGAGACACAATAGGCTGTCTTATAACAGACAGCATACATAAAGGTTACCAACATCAGTAGCATAGTATTTCAATTATAACGTTCATTTGGCTTACTTACTCCAAATAAATAGTTTAAAATAGGCTAGTAACAAATAAATGAACAGCAATGGGAAATAGTTTACTCTTAACACAGCAGGATAATAATTCAAAGTGTGTTATGGCTATTGAAAACTGAATTATAATTACAATTAATCCTTTGGTTGAAAGTTGAAACTAATATCACGCTGTCTGTATACATGTGCACATTGTACATCCAGATATTAATTTGCTTCAGACCAGCTGTCAATCAATAATGGTTAGTCAGGTAATTTCCCGGTAACAACGTTTATAACGTCATTTTTCAGACATTATTCATTTATTGCTATACTGTGCAATATTTTTGTGGTCTTTTACACTGCTGCCATATAACAGGTGTTCACTTGTTATTGGACTATTACAGATAGTGAGAACATGAATTGTTGTAATCTACTGCATTGACCAGAAATTATTTAAGGGATCTAGAGGCAGCATTGGTTTATATTTGATCCGTAGGGCTTTTTGCCAGAGGACTGCAGTATTACCACAGTTCCACTGCAGGGGCACAGACACAAATGCATGGACAAGCTTTTGAGTTTATAGCCTACTGCCATATATACTGTGAGATATAATATAAATGTACATTTGGAAAAGTGTGTGTGTTTGTGTGTGGTATAGGAGAGGAAGGATGAGAAGACGTATTGCCACCTTGATTTTAAAATACTTTAATAATAAATAATCTGTATTTGTGTAGTATTGTTGTTGTACTGTATTGTTATGCAGACGTACCTTTCCTCCCTCTGAACCCTCCTTTTTACACACACACACACACACACACACACACACACACATGCACACACACACACACACACACAGCGGCACATGTCTACTCCATTATGAATAATGTATGCAATATACCACCAATATCTCTCCGTAAATAAAGATGGAGACAGTCCACCCATCTCTACGCTATAGCACCCTGGCCTTATGGTTAGGTGAAAGTAAGCGTGTAATTGTATACACATTACCTGTTACTTGTATTTGCATTGGCCTTGGATAGTACACCTGGCATGAAGCATGCACTCACAGTGGACAGCAATGTTAATGATTGACCAAGCTTCTTACGCTGGTTGCTAAGAAGCTCAGAAGAGGAGATAGCTTACTTGTATGTCTAAGAGTTTGCAGGTAACAGCTTGAAGCCCAAACCCTGGTTTAATCTATCTGGTTTAATCCAGCCCTTGGCCAGTTGTCATGAGCCTTCATGATTTCACCAATGCAACAGTGATTGTAGTATACTGTAACACAAATGAAATAAAGCACTCATATGTAATCCACACAGATTTAATTTATTATTGACCATTATCCAATTAAAAATACAATCTTAGAACATTGATTACTGTAGAATTTAGTTAGGACATACATACATACATGTACATGTACATGTACCAATAACTTTAGGTTACTGCATAACCCTGGATCTCTGATAACATGGTGATGTATCTACACACACCACATACAGGTCTTACCTCACAACACCATCCGGACGTTAAAAGCACCATAATTTGTTTCCATTTACGCATTTGGGAAAAAACAAATCGGAAAACAGTGGGAAAACTTCCATGCCTCTTCAGTCTATTTTCTTTAGGTGTTAGGCAGTGAATGGAAAGGTCATCATTAAAATGCGCACTCACAGTATATGCCATGCTGCTCATGCATGACTCCTTCGTTTCCCTGCCTGTTGCCTGCAGTGTTCCCGATAAGCCAGCGTGTAGCATCCTGCTCGCCAGCCCTGAGTAGGATGGTAGGGCTAAGAAACCGTTCCACGTGGGAACCACTGCTTCTCAAGGCCTCATGCATCAAGTCCTGTGCCAATGGCTGCTCCTTAGGAATCACTGCACACCTTACATATGCCAACACTGAAACAGAGTCAGTGGAAAGTAAGTTGTGCTTCAGAAACTTTCAGGATATACATACAGTATACCTATGTCAAAGCTACAATCTTGAACATCTTCATATAAATATCAGTTTAAATCTGATTGAGATAATAGCCTATACTGCTAGTGTACTGTATATCAAATCTATTTGTGCTTCGGTACATCTGACGGAATTAACATTACTGGGAAAATTACCTCAGGAGCTCGTAAATACTGTGGTTGATCCACTGTGAAGAGATACTGTATGCATATGGTAATTGAAGATACTGTATATTTTCAATATATTAAAATTATTTGTAATTACCTTTTTTATTTTTATTTAATCTTTATTTAACCAGGTTGGTCTCATTGAAATTAATAATCTATTTTGCAAGAGAGACCTGGCCAAAATATCAGCATATTACATACACACACACACAATAGATCAGATTTACATTAAATATACATGAATTAACAATTATCTAATAATAATAATAATAATAATAATAATAATACAATTGTAATGTTTATTGTTTTGTCTTGTTTTTTCTCTCATTTTTGTGGTGTTGAGGTTTTGTACACAAAATGTCTACTTTCATCACACATGAAACCTTCATACATGATCACAAGGAAAAGGCGAATTGCACACTTGCTATAGGTGTCATCAAAATACACCAAACCGTAAAGTTCATGATTGTAGCTTTACAATCTTACATGGCATACACATACACAGAGATACAGCGAGCACCAATTCTGAACCTGGCGTTTCTGTCTATGTTAATTCCCTTCTCAGGCGTGTTTGTCTACCCTCTGGGGGAAAAGGAGGTCATGGTAGGCTTCGAGGCTGTCATTGCAGGCAGGCTGATAGGAGTGGAGCTCCAGAGCCGGGGGAAGCTGAAGGATTGCTGTCTGGATTGTTGCCATGGATTGGGGCTCGATGGCCAGTGTGGAGATGGAAGGGAGTGGGTCTGTTGTTGTGGAAGCTCCAGCCTGGATATGCAGTGCACCAATGGTAAGAGAGGGCCTGGTGTAGGACAACAACTACAGTAACACAAGGAAACTATTACTTTATTACCTATGTTACTATACAATAACATATATATTTACACTGTGGACCTGATGTCCAAAGTGATCTCTATACAAATATTTAGGTGTAATTTGGTGGAATGTTTGTCCATGGTCCGAGAATTAATCACTTTGATGTATAGTAGATTCAGACCCTTTTGAAGGACTCAATCAATATCATAAATATTTATTCATTATGGAAAGGAACTGTATTTAGAAAATATTTGAATAAATGGGTTGAAGATGGAATTGTAATATGTGTTTTATTTTGGTGGTTATCAGATTTTTTCTTCTGCTGCAAACAAAGCAAATATTTGATTTAATGATGTTAGACATATCAATTAACTCCCATTGCACACTGACCCAGGCAATATCATAAGGCAACTCTAATAAACCAACCCAATATGGAACTAATGTATTTACAGTTTGATAGGATAATATGGATCATAGCTCTAAAGAGTGATTTCCTAGAAATCATTAAAATCCATCTATATTTACTAGCAGTGATTTTGCAATGGTGCTGATGTAATATATATATATAAATATTATCATAAGCAGACATATAAAGAATATAATGCTGCACTGGGCCAAATGTCTGTCTGAAAAAAAGCAGCCATGTCCCTATGTACTTACATTAGCGTAGCTCTCCACATCTCATTTATGACAAATGTGTAGTCTTAGTGGACAGATGACAGAGGCTATATTAAATTGTCTGCTTGCCTATTTGTGAAATGACTTGCCCTTGTATTTGTATTAGTTGGGAGGGTATATTTGTAGAAACAGTAGCATTGTTAAGATAGGAAATCTATCTCTGGTTTGTTTTCCTTTTAAGACTGAACCAAATCTTAAATTTCACTATTTATTTCTCACCTGTCACTTTATATAATTTAAACCAGTGTCATTGTTTGCGCTTAAGGACATCTCATCCTGGATGAGGACCTGGAACGTACAACCTTCATTGTGGGCACAGGTATCATCGGCCCCATGGAACTAGTGTCTATTATTGTAAGCACCACTCTGGAACTTCCCACACTAGAGAATGGAGCGATACGAATTGTGTACCCTATAATGCTTACTCCAGTTGTCCCTTGCCATATGACATCAAGCAAGAATGATGCTGGTGTGAAATTAGATGAAACAGGGTAGGTAACAATGTGTTTTGACATCATTTTATACACCAACTCTAATGCATTAATGAGTCTACCTAAAAGAACAATTCCTCCACTCCTTAGATCAACCAGTTGTTTTGGTGCCACTTCAGGGAAGCAGGAACAGGCATTGGATTCAAAACAGAAGTGTCCCCATGCCATCTTTACCAGTCCAGCTGCCAACCTGTCGCTCTATGAACTCAGCTTCCAGCTGCTTGTGAGAGGAGCTTGCCTGTTGGCTGGTACTGTCACAGCTTTTGATTAAATGACTCTCCGACTCTAGGGAGCTCCAGCCAGGAAGCATAATGTACGCAGAGAAAGAGAAGAAGGGGGGAGGGAGAGAGAGTGAGAGAGAGAGAGAGAGCGTGCTAGGATGCAGACATAATGAAAGCTATAAGTACAGCACAGGGCACATCTTTCTTTTCACCCTTGCTACATGAGTCGGCATATATATGTAATATCTGTATAAAAGTGTAATTTATAATTTACTGTAAGACAACACATCATTGAAACAATGTGTATTAGTTGTGTATACGGAATATCATGAACCATAATCCTCAGGTCTTGAGAGCCCTACCCATGCTCTGAGGGCCGATGCGGACCCCAGCGCACAAAGTGCCTCTATGACCTACATCACGCTAGCACAGGAGCATTCTTACGACCGGCACATCGAGATTATTCTGCACCTCAGCGGTGAGTGACTTGAATGGCTCATATATGCTTCTTCCCTTGTCTGTTAACTGACAATGTGCTGACAGAAGCCTGTGCCACAGAACCTCATAGCCCGTTGGTCATTCTGGAGAGAGGCAGGCTATCCTTCAGACAGTACGAACAGCAAATCTGTTCGCGCCGCGATTTCATTCGTTGTGCCCGGAAAGACTCTGAGCCTGAGAAAAAGGTGAGCAGACTGGCATACATGTTTTTAGTTTTACTACTGTTGTTATTACAGGTAAACTCTTTGTTTTGTGTCCAGAATTATAATGACATAATATAAGAAAAACATGGTTTGTTAGTTGGTTTGTGGACCTCATGCAAGTGCTGAGTGGGTATCGCCCCTCTACTCCTTCCCTTACATTGCTCATAGGCTCACACTGTTCTCTACCCCTCCCCTGCCAGATCCACTGTTCTGTTTCAAACATGAACAGTGAAGTGGGGCAGACATTTTTTTGGGTTTCTGGGCACGCTGGAACACAACTGACAAGTGTACGGTGCACCTTTAAGAAAGGCATACTGTGTAGAGTGTGCTGTGTACTGTGACTGGAATGGCTCCCTGCGTATTCCCTTCACTGCAGCTGGAGTTTGTGAGGAAGCGTCAACACAAAGACATCCTGAGCTGCCCCATCTTGATGCTTAACTTCTGCCCTGACCTGCTCTATGAGCCTCCAGAGCTGCACAGAGCTACCAGGGAGCTGCTGTTCCTCATCGACCGCAGTGGCAGCATGAGTGGCACTCACATCCAGCGCATCAAGGTAAGCTTGATGCAGGTCTAATGTACATCACATTCACTGTGTAATTAAAGACCTGTAATTTGTGTAAGACATTACACAACATCACTGTCAGGTCTACACCCTTGAATATACTTATATACATTTGTTTATGAGTGTTACATTGCATAAGTCACACTTTAGTAATGATATCAAGTGATGAATGTGTCCTGTCAATCCCCCTGTGTCTTGACAGGAGGGGATGGTGGTAGCATTGAAGAGTCTTCCACCTGGCACTATGCTCAACATTGTGGGCTTTGGCACAACAATACGGGCCCTGTTCACCTCCAGCAAGCTTTGCACTGATGTAGGTTCATTCTGTCACCACTAAGAACAGAGACAATGTATAAACTTGGGTCGAGCCTTTCGAGAGTAATGCATACTTTTCAAATGTTGCAGAGCATTCAGCGAGTCTGGTATTGCTCTAGTTAGCTACATTTTACCGCTCAGATTGACACTAGGGGTGCACGATATTGATCAAATGTGATATTGCGATATTGATCATGAAAATTGCAATATCGGTATTAATTTAGATATTTTAAAATCACAAAGGTTATGGGAAAAGGCATTAAAATATATTCATAACATATGAAAACAACACATTTTCAA
>JAODOY010073473.1:0-12397 GCA_025399855.1 Forbesichthys papilliferus
TACCTCTGGTCTCTCTTCCTTCCTCCTCAGAGGTCATCAGACTGTGCTGTCTGCTTGACCCCTATCAACGCTGCTTGTAGCTTTAATTATTATTATTATTATTATTATTATAACATTGTACTAACATGAATCGTTTAGTTGATGAAAAGACTGCCAAATATGTTTTTTTTGGTTTATTAATGTACAGTAGCTGTGTTTTGGTATTGCAATGAGTGACAACTGTTGTGGGTTCATCCATATTTGGTGATGATTACATAAAGCCTTCAAAAGTTCAGAAAAAACATAAGTCCATTTAGAAAGTATTTTGAATTTGTAAAACTACTTCATATTCACATGGGGTATCAATGTTATTAACCAATGAATTACATAACCTGTTGTTTCTAACCACATATGAACACATAACTCATACAGTACACACATTCGTTTAATAAGACTTGAAAACCTCAAATGGAGATACAAAAGGACTTATAGGTTTCTGAAAGATTCAAATAGCACGGCATCATATCACAGTCATTTGCCCATTGTTGCTACAAGCCAGCAGTGCACCGGTGTAACTAAACTACAGTAGTGAACAACATAAACATTAAGTAATGTAAAGCTGTTTCTCCTCATCTAGTAGTGCCTATTGTTTTCTACTCTTTCCTAGTCTAGAACAACCGTATCAGCAAGCTAGCCTCCACTCAAATGTGTCAAAAAGGCACTTTTAACGCTATTCTTGTTCTGTGTATTTGTATTTGTATTTTGTTTTATTACTTTCCCTAAAACAACACTGTTATCCTCACTTTTAAGATCCTCCCTTTATAACATTGTATTCATGCTTATTATTTGTTATTCCCCCAGACCACCAGTTGTCTCTTCTAAATGATGTACTGTCCACTTCAATCCTCGTCATCGTGCTGTTGGGTCGACTCATTGATTACCTGAAGAGAAGCAGGAAATTACTTGTGATCATGCAGACATGTCTAGGTTGTGTTTGGTTGACATGGGGAAAAGGCAAATGAATGGACACAATGTTAATTTATAGTGCATCTCTATTTTTGTACTCAAAGTACGGGGGTGTAAAAATTACCAATAACATCAATTCCACGGTCTTTAATATTAGCCTTTTAAAATCATGCTGATCTTGCAAGCTTTGCCTCTACAATTTGCTTCACTTTACATATAAATCTGGGAACCTTTAGTTGAAAACCATTCATCAGCTAGATAATGCCAATAGCTGTCATAGTGTAAAACTGGACCACCTACAACTAACCAAAACAACAAATGATAGATTGCGATTTTCAAAAACAGGTGCTAGCAGATTGGACCATATTTACCCATATCAGAACAATCAGAAATATGTTAAAGAAGAATGGGGAATAGATGTACTGTACTTACTTGTCCATCTCTTGTCTCTATGGTTTTAATCAAGACTCTCTTAGACATATTGTCAATCATTGGCTTAGTCTCCAACATAGATTCTGTTACAAAATAGAGAATACTTTGTCATACTGACATACTTTGTTTTTAAAAGATCATAAAACTACATTCTAAAGTTGTTCTATCATACTACTATATTAACACACAAAATGTATGTTGATGATTCAGCAGATGTGTCAAAATATGACAAAATTCAACTAAAGGAATATTTAAACGGAGCTGTGACTCACCTCTCAGGTTGAGGGAGGAAAAGTTTGGCATGGGTGTAGTGATCCTAAAGGAGTACAAAACAATGTTGAACACATACTGCTGTGCTAAAGTTAGTCACCCTGCTCTCATATGCTGTGCTAACGGCCCTCTTATGCTTCACGTGCTAATACATGGAAACACTGCTGTCTCATGTATGATGTCACATGTTACATGATGAGGACCTGTACCTGCTCTCTTCACCCTCCAGCAACTTGCGGTAGGTGGCAATCTCGATGTCAAGAGCCATCTTCACATTGAGGAGGTCCTGGTATTCCCTCAGGTGGCGAGCCATCTCGTCCTTCATGTTGTGGATGTCTTCCTCCAGGTGGATAATTGAGTCCTGGTAGCCGCCGACCTCGATGCTGAAGTTCTCCTCCTGCTCTCGCATCTGACGCTCCAGGGACTCATTCTGAGGGAAATATATGGTTGGTGTTTACATGAGAAACCTCGGCACCTTTGTTCTTTTAAAGGTATAGGCTACAGTATGATGTACATTGTACAGTTTATAATAGGCTTATCAAATGGATATACAATATGGTTCATTTTAGGTCCATGAAACTGTCTCATTCAAGTCCAGATGTTTGAGGGAAAGGAAGCCATGGGCTGTAGGAGAAGGACGTCCTTACAGTTCCTTTGATTGCATCCACCTCGCAGGTCAGCGACTGAACCTGCCGTCTGTACTCATTGGCCTCGTGCTTGGCTTGGCGAATAGCCTCACTGTTCCGCTGCTGTTGGTCTGCCAGGTCAGCAAACTGGAGAGAAGAACATGGAAAATGGTTGAAGGGAGTTACACCTACAGCCCAGCATTATCTGCCATGGGGAAGCATTTCACTGTTCCTTCTGCTGATTAAGATCAAGATCAAATACTGCAAGACCTTGAAACCAGCTAAATGTTATTTATACAGACAAGTCATTTAAAGGGTTAGTCTGTTATTGCAAGCTACATGTAAGCCAATACACTTTTTGGCAAATTATACAAATATCTCTTTGCATTTTGCTATCTTACCTTATCTCTGTGCATATTGAAAAAAATAATCTGGTACTTCTACACAGCCCTGGCTTCATAAATAGTAGCATAGTAGCGAACACTGCTTGTATCAACAAAGCCGTAGCACTACGCTTTGCTTCACAATGCATTTCGATGTGTGTGTTATGATTTGAGCTCAAAGTTAAATGTGCTGTAGGTAGGATTGCAGAGTTATAATGTACATGTAGATAGATGTACATTATGTATGTTAGAAATGCAATAGACATCTGCCACTCATCAGTGCGTGAGAGTGTCTGGTCTGGTTAATAGGCCCTGCCTTTATATACGTGCATTTGGAAGGCCTCTTTATCGTAATTGGTCCAGCAAATCTACCTTTCATTCAATGGCAGACCAACAGTCTCCAGAGGGAGGGAGACGAAGAGCGGCTGGGTTTTTGTTTTTTGTTGATTATACAAATTCTTGCTTTTTAAAATTTTTGAAACTGTAGCTACCGCCCGCTGCCTCTGTCAAATCCTGCCTACAGCAGCTTTGAGTCCAGCTTGTGTAAAACTGCAGCCAAATAATATAATAGGTATTTTACCTTTTTTTTAATACATTTTATTATTTCAACAATTCAATATGTAGGCCTATATTTTTCTTTAGTAACAAAGACGTAGAAAACCTTAATACCACTTTTAAATGATCTTGTCACCTGTAAAATATAATGGTTTAAATGTCCTTTATGTATGTTGTCCTCAAATGACCACACATTACTTTTCTTTCTTTCTTTCCTGAAATAATCAATAGTCTATTATCTTAGCCAATAAATGTGCTGTCAGTGCCTGCTGACATTGGCTAATGTGTGTGTGTGTGTGTGTGATAGAAATATATTTCACAAATCCAATCTGCTTGCCCCATCTGTCCTTTGAAGACACTAATCCTAATGGAGTGACAAAAGGCCATTTAACCCCCACCATGTCAGGGAAACCCAAATCTCATCTATTTTAACCGAATGTGGTTTTTGAAAATGAAAATGTTTAATTTGGATCCAATGAAAAATGATTAAACATTGTTGGACGGCTAATGCTTTAACACACATTTACAATGCCAAATACTCAATGTGTTCTTTCTTGAGATTTTCAAAAACATACATTATAATTACCAGTACACTAATACTATAATACAGTACATATTATTATTATTCACAAGGAAATGCATTTTCCCCAAGCTTTTGTTGTCATATCAACTATTCCATAGTTTAAATTAAAAACTCTTTAAATGTATGTTTTATATTTATTTGCCAGGATATTTATCCTGGCAAAAGAAGACCATATAGTTTTAAACATTAAAAAATGCCCATGTGAAGGAAAGAAGGGAGTCTATCTTTTCCTAAGTGTCCGTGAGCTACCTTGGACTTGTACCAGTCTTCTGACTCGTGGAGATTCTTGGTGGCCAGGTTTTCGTACTGCAGCCTGACGTCACGCAGGGCGGCTGTCAGGTCAGGTTTGGCCACGTCCATCTCGATTTGGACGTGCTGCTCCTGGGCTTGAGCCTGGAGGTCGGCCAACTCCTGCATACAGGAACAGAACGTATGTTCTCATGAACTCATCATATTAACTCATCTGTAAGACATTGAAATAGCAGAGGAGTAGTGATTTTTGGTCATAATTGCTTTGTGTCTTTCTGTCCATGGTAGCATATGTGCTACCTCAAATGTCTGCTATTGCAGAACAACAATCTCTAAAACTGAAATGTAAAATTAAAGGTCCAGAGAGGTTTCTTATATGCAATTTAGAAGAAAGGCTGTGCTGTGGCTGTATCAATAGATGTGCTGTCCATCAAAGCCTCTGGTTAACCAGTTTCTACAACTTGTGGACTCATTCAATCTGACTCATTCTGTAACTGGCCCTACACACAAGAGCCATACACTTGACCTGGTCCTATCATTAGGTTTTCCTATCCTGAATGTTGAGTTGGATGATACTTTCTTATCTGACCTGTGATTTTTAATGCATTACTCTCTGAACCATCCCCCAAACCTTGTATGCCGTACCATTATAATCGGCCACTTAATGACTCAACTGCTAGGCTATTTTCTGATGCCTTCATATCTTCTTCTTATTTTAGCATTACACAGTTTTCCTCCTCCTCTCTGAGTACAGAAGAGCTGGTGACTGTTTAATACCACTAGTACAGACATTCTTGATATCGTTGCCCCACTCAAACTTAAGCGACCCAAGGTCAAATATCAACCCTGGTTTAACAGTGAGACTCGGGCCCTCAGACAAAAGTGCAGGAAAGCAGAGAGAAAATGGAAAAAAGATAAGCTGCATGTATTATATGAAATATTGAGAGATTGTCTTGCATCCTACCAACATCTTGTCAAAGCATCTAAAGCAAAGCATTTTTCAAATATCATTGCTAAAAATGCACACAGCCCGAAAATATTGTTTAGTGCAATAAACATGGCACTAAATCATGTTGCTGTACTCCCAGATGCTACTCATGAAATGACTGAAACTTTTTTGAACTTCTATATCAACAAGGTTGATATGATTTGATCTCGCATCTCACCTACTGATTTGGACCCTTCTGCCATGGTTTTATGCTCTGAATCAGGTGTGTTGGAGCAGAGAGACATCTAAAACATGCAGGGCTGAGGCTCTCCAGGACCAGGGTTGGCCACCCCTGCTGTAGAGTGTAGTCCAGAGCTAATTAACTCCGGTCCTGGAGGGCCGCACCCTTCATGTTTTAGATCTCTCCCTGCTCCAACACACCTGATTCAAATGAACAGGTTGTTATGCTTCTCACAACCTTGTGTTGGAGCAGGGAGAGATCTAAAACATGCAGGAATGATCTGCTGCTGTTCTGTGATTCTGGAAATTGTGCCATTTTAGTCCTACTTGACCTTAGTGCGGCCTTTGATACTGTTGATCATGATATCCTCCTGGATCGCCTCCAGCAAGGGGCTGATATCCAAGGTGCTGCTCTTCAATGGTTTAATTCTTATTTAAAAGACAGAACATTCTCTGTTAATATTGGAAATATCTACTCATCTTCAGCAGCTATCGCGTGTGGTGTACCTCAAGGTTCAATCCTCGGGCCAATTTTCTTTTCTTTGTATATGCTCCCGTTGGGCTCCATTCTCAGGAAACATAATATATCGTATCACTGTTATGCTGATGATACACAGCTGTACCTACCTTTAAAGCCTGGTGACACAAACTCACTTAAGTCTCTTTTTGACTGCCTACATGACATTAAGTGCTGGATGGCAAACAACTTTCTCCAACTTAATGAAAGTAAAACAGAAGTTATTATATTTGGCAACCACAAATCCATTGAGGGCTATGCTGACCATTTAGGCCAGGGGTCAGCAACCTTTTTGATATGAAGTGCCCTTTTCCAAATTTCTTGTTAATCGGTGTGCCATGTAATATAAGGCCTAAATTTAATTATGACATCTCATCAAAATCAAATAAGGAATCTGTCATTTTATTCCAGCTATAGGCACCATGAATAGCAACATTTCATTAAAAAATGTTCTCCCATACTCAGGATATTATAATTATATAACCTGTATAAAATGCAATCCATGAAAAACATCCACATCTGAATAGAAATCAAATATACCAAAATTACACAAATTTGGGTTACAGTATATTTAGTTATAAATTTCACTTATGGGGGGAATTAAAATAACAAGCAAAACAATGAGAATTATACAAGAACATCATGCTTATGAAAAATCTGATTTGAAATCATTAATCTTGTTCATCAGAAATAAATGTAAATATCTACAAAACGAAAAGAAGCTGAACCGGAAGGCAAAGCTTAAGATATACCTAGTAAATTGAGTTCCTACCCTCACCTATGGTCATGAAGGGTGGGTCATGACCGAAAGAACAGGATCATGGGAACAAGTGACCAAAATGGGTTTTCTCAGAAGGTTGGCGGCCGTCTCCCTTAAAGATAGGGTGAGAAGCTCAGCTATTCCGTGAGGAACTTGAAGTAGAGCCGCTGCTCCTTTGCGTTGAAAGGAGCCAGTTGAGGTGGTACAGGCATCTGTTAGGCATGCCCTCTGGGCGCCTCCCTTGGGAGGTGTTCCAGACACGTCCAGCTGGGAGTAGGCCTCGGGGAAGACCCAGGACCAGGTGGAGAGATTATATCTCTACACTGGCCTGGGAACGTCTCGGGATCCCCCAGTCAGAGCTTGCTAATGTGGCTCGGGAAAGGGAAGTTTTCTGGAGCTGCTGCCCCCGCGACTCGACTCCAGATAAGATGGAGAAGATGAATGGATGTGGTTACAGATTACAGTACCCATTTTAGCTAAATGTTTGCAATGTATTTTCTGATGCAACATTTTTTGCAATCGCATGAATAGCTTCAATTTCGCAGTGAGATTGTTGTAAACAACAATCCATCTGGCATGTCTGGTTACTTCTCTGCCCCATCCTTAAATGATTTCTCCGGCTTTGTCTCACAATGGCGTTTACACTCGATGTTCGGCAAAGACATAAAGTACACAGTACGGACCTTCTGTAGCACAAACCTCCATTCTTCAGTCCAGGAGGTCTGAAATGCCCGAACATTTACTACTTTAACTTTCTTAGCTAACGAACCTGCCATTGCAAACATGCAACTGATCTCGCTCCGAAGTCCGGCTCCAGTGGAGTATTCGGCTACTACGGTACAGTAGCCAATCAGAGGCTAATGTTTTCTGTAAGCGGATGGCTCAATCAAACTCGGTTGCACTACGGCAATGTCTGTGGAAGTCATAACGTAATGTAGGCAAATTTCCGGATGAAAAAAAAACAAAAACGGATGAGCGTGTAGCCTAGTTACATTTTTTTTATTTTTAAGATAAGATAAATATTAAAAAACGATATTGCCAGTGTGCCATTGGTTAAGCTTACGCATGCCCATAATGGCACGCGTGCCTAAGGTTGCCGAATGGAATTCAATGAGAATGACCTACAACTGTATTGGTTTTTTTATGTCAATCAATGAAAACGTTATTGATCTTCACAATCTAGACTAATTGCGTTATTACCTATTTTCTGAAATAGTACTAAACATGTATTGAATTTTTGCATATTTTAAGAATTTATATCAAATAATATACATACCTTATATTAAAACCAAAGGTTGTAAAAGTACGCCAGGCATGTGGAGAATTAATTATAACTGTTTTGGTTTGTCCATGTCAATCAATGAAAACGTTATTGATTTTCAAATCTAAATGGCTATTGGCAAATGTCTGTTGAATATCTGTCGAATGCCTGTTGAATATATGTTGAATATCTGTTGAATGTCTGTTGAATGTCTGTTGAATGTGAGAATATAAAACCAACTTTACCTCCATGGTTGCTGACCCCTGATTTAGGCCCATTGTCTGCAAATGTGAACACCACCATGCAAGAAATATAGGTTTTATCTTTGATTCTGCACTCAAATTTGACAAACAAATAAATTGTAGCAAACAAATCAATAGTAGCTTCTTTCATCTGACAAATATTGCTAAGATTAAATCCTTCCTCTCTCATAATGTCTTGGAAATTGTTATACATACACTGATTTCTTCTCATATTGATTACTGCAATTCCTTGTACCTTGGAATGCTTGTGCATGCTGCGGCTGCTCGGTTGTTGACTGGCACTAGGAAGAGGGACCGACCACACTGGTGGCCAGTCAAATATAAAATTGATTTTAATGTGATGCTACTTGTTGTTAAGGCATTACATGGATTGGCCCCATTGTATATTTCAGATCTCCTTAATGTTTTATCATACTTCCAGGCCTCTTAGATCGTCCAACCAGTTTTTATTATCTGTTCCACAGTCGCGTTTGAGAACTAAGGGTGACCGTACATTTTCTGTTGTGTCTATTAGATCATCTTCCACCATTGAGACATTTAAGTCTCTTCTAAAGACACACTTGTACTCTTTAGCATTCGGGTAAGTTCTGGGACACTATTCTAAAACTGTCTTGTTTGTTGTGTATTGTGATTTATTGTTTTATTTTATGTATTAATTGAATTGCATTGATGTGTACATCACTTTGGTCACCATTTGCTGTTTTTAAATGTGCTTTATAAATAAAATGACTTGACTTGCTATGCAGTAAATGTTTATATAAAGTTTGTTTCAACATAGCGGGCATTAGGTAGAACCTGATAATTACCTAAGTGAATATACATTTGAATTTATAGTACATTAACAGTATAATTGTATTATATGATCTAGTAAGTGATCTCTGCTGATAAAACAAGATGAGAAAACAGTTAACGTTAACCTAAAACCTTTACTCATAAGCAAAGTAAATACAATATAGAAATACTTCTATCATGTGTTTTACACTGAGTGAATAATCCCTGAGACTTCAGTCACATGTATCTCAGGCCAGGTTGAACCAGCCAGGTTCAACAATCAACATGGCAAGGCCTTGTCACCTGTCTTGCTACCCCACACGTGGTCTGTGATCTTCCATTTAATCTCCTGGCTGTTCAGGATGTCTAATCTCCAAGATGACACCATGACACAGCCTCTTCAACTGAATTAGTCAAGATGTAAGGGAAGAAACTGCTGCATGAATCACCACTCTCGTAAAATAAAGACCCAACATGCAGTATTCAGGATCTTATCTTAAGTAAAATGAAGAAGATATGCTGGGTCTGATAATGTCTTCATTAGACCCAGCATATTAACATTAGCATTGTTGTGCCATGCTATACCTGTAATAGCTGTAGCTACATTATGTTTCACATTAAGGTGCTTCCTTCCTACATCCTCATGGTGTAACTATGAACCTCTGTAAGTCACTATTGGCTAGCAATTGTGAAAAAAGCTGTTGTATTATTATTATGTATTAATATCATATCAACTAGGCACATGCATTTTTCATAGCAACATGTCCCTAAACAGTATAGGCACCTCCTCGTGAAGTTTCCTCAGAAAGATGATCTCCTCCTGAAGAGATTCCACCTTTCTCTCCAGGTCCAGACGAGCCAGAGAGGCATTGTCCACATCCTGCAAGCATGCACACGCACACGCACACACACACACACACACACAGATAATTCAGGTAAATTACATTAAGGCATGTGAATGCTAAACAAACACCTCCTACTTCTAGAGAATCAAAGACCTAGTTGTTTGCAGGGTCTACCAATTAGTCTGGTTTGCATCCTGCGGATATTGGTGCCTCCTGAATGGAAATAAATCTATTTCTTCTAACTGTCGCCACAGGAAACAGCAAAACAGGAAGAGGGCTGACGATTTTTCACCACAAACCACACAACGTGCTGGACCTTATCAGATAGAGCTACGATGATAATCCCGTTACATTTGTATTATTGCCATTTACAAAAAAAACAAAAAACATACAGTATATATACTGTGTGTATGTATATATATATATATATATACACACACACTATCTAAAAGATTCAACTATCAAAAATATACAAGGTGTAGTAGAATGTGCAGTCTCCTATCTATCCAATACAACAATAATGATCACCTCACTGGATATTTTTCATTATGGATTTAACAGGTTAATAAAGAAAAGAGCTTTGTTGGGTTGGGTTAGTTGTAATTTAAAATAATAAAATCCTGTTCAAAGAATAAACAGGTGTAAATAGTCGCTTCTACAGATCACTATTATGTGCAGGAAGCACTGGTCAACATAGCATTGATTGTGAAAGGAAGGCCATTGTCAATTAAGCAGCTGTTTGCAGTGCTTGGGTCTCATAGACAGACTGGTCTCTGCTCTGGCCCTTCTAAACAAATGAAGGTTGGTGCCAGTGGCTCATACACTGCTCAGGGTTTGAGATTAGTATACACACACACACACACACACACACACACACACACTCCACAGCCAGCATGTCCACTTGTCCACTTCCAGCTTGCTTTGTCATTTTCCCATAAACTCCTGTTTTCGTCAGGCCAAAAACAATAGCGCTGGAGAGAATCAGCTTTCGTGGTAGGTGCTCAAATGAACAAAGAATCCTATTGAGCTGTGTATTACCATTCTGACACATAGTTGGCATACGCACTGGCAGGACACAGGGCCAAGCCAAGGTTTGTGAGGTTCATAACATGAATACCCTGCAGAACAGAAAGCATTACGCCAGGAGTCTACAATCTGTGTTTAACTTTTTAAAATATTTGCAGGGGAGCATGCCCCCACAACCCCCTAATATTTCACGGTCCCTCCAGTTTGAAACCACTCCTACACCCCTGGTTAAAACATGTAAATGAATTCTCATGTAGCTAGGCTAACTTAGTGTAATATTTTCTGCGGCTCCAGACAAATAATGTTTTTTGGGACCAAAGGGTTCTTTAGATGGTAAAGCTTGCAGACCCCTGGTTTAGATGTACAGAGCACATGTCTGGCATACATATCTGCATACTGTAGAGCAGGGGTGGCCAACCCTGGTCCTGGAGAGCCGCAGCCCTGCATGTTTTAGATGTCTCCCTGCTCCAACACACCTGATTCTAATGAATGGGTCAGGCTTCTAACAACCCATTCATTAGAATCAGGTGTGTTGGAGCAGGGAGAGATCTAAAACATGCAGGGTGTGGCCCTCCAGCACTGGAGTTGAAAAGCCCTGGTGTAGACAGTGGCACATCTGGGTTTCTTTTTCATCTATGTTAGCAAGTCTTGTAAGTGTGCAGTCAACACTAAAGCAATCAATACAGATGTCATTGGGGACAATCCTCCCCCTAATCTCACTGTCAGCAAGATGAAACCACACCCTATAAAAGTGCCCTATATCTTGGCTCCACGCCTAGATTTTCTGTCGCATTTTGCATCTCAAAAAAGCCAACTTTGTGACTTAAAACCAATCCCTATTAAATGCAAATGGCATTACAATATGCAGGGGTCTTTGGACCTAGTTCCAAAAATTAGAGCTACACAAATCTAATGAATGACAACATTGTTGTCTGTTTAATATAACAGAAAAATTAAGAGGTTTTCACATGACAGCAAATAATTTATGACCAGAAAGAAATTGTTTAATTTCCTTTATCCCTAATCTTTATAGAAATGGGGGTTGGTCATTACTCCAGTTTGACCTTTGAGGAAACATGAGAACCCCCATTGTTCTCTAAAAAGGGGTTCCCGTGAGACAACAACAGTAAAATCAATGGAAAAATATTCTTTAAATAATGTTTACCATCTGCATACTGCAGCAAACCTTTAAAGAAAGTCATCTTAGATAGATAACTTGACCTGTATGTTAAAGTAACAAATTAATGAGGTGATATTCCAGTTTGGATTATTACATTAAATGCTATAGATGTATTCATCAAATGTTTAGAAGAATAATGCATAATTAATAGATCAAGTAGAACTAGAAAATTCAAGTGTATTTCCATAGTGTTTACATAACATGATATAACATAATAACATACATAACATAATATAATATAGTGATTTGTATTAAATCATCCTACCACAAATGTATTTAAATGTGAATTAATGAACCTGGTAAAAGTCATGCTCTTCAGAGTGAGAGATGAAAGTAGAGAGATGAAAAATGCGCATGAGAATTGTCCTGAAAATCTCTCTGTCTTTTTCTCTATCTTTACATTTACAGATTGTAAAGTATTGTCATCATGGCATACCTGTCTGAATGTTTGTAGGTTGTGTTCTGCCTCTTCTTTCTGCAGCATTTCCTCCTGCAGTCTGGAAATAGCATGCAAGTATATTGCATAATGGGATAGTGCCACCTCACCCACCCACTGCTATACC
>JAODOY010073484.1:0-15939 GCA_025399855.1 Forbesichthys papilliferus
ATTTCTTTTTGATACT
This sequence comes from Forbesichthys papilliferus, assembly GCA_025399855.1. Lineage (NCBI taxonomy): Eukaryota > Metazoa > Chordata > Actinopteri > Percopsiformes > Amblyopsidae > Forbesichthys > Forbesichthys papilliferus. The sequence goes on from JAODOY010073484.1 coordinate 17, forward strand.
AATTAATAGCTGTCAGATTGGTTTGATGACAATAGCCGCAGTTGTATACTCTCTGATATAGTTATGTTACATGTTTATTCAATATATTTTTCGATTAGTTCGTCTCTCCCTCCATGCCTGCACTGATGAGTGGAGTCAGGAGCAACTGATGTAGTTCACATATGTCGGCCTACTAACTCCGCTCGCACAAGATGACACCTTTTTTCAGAGTAGCCAATGAGATACTGAGTCATATGCTCAATTTCCGTTTTTGACAAACAGATACCGTTAGCCAGCTAGTATTACAAGGTACCGATAATTAAAAACAAATATAGCTGCAATATTCACAACCTCTCTTTTATGGATTTAACCATGTACAACTACAATCAATGTAGCTAAAAATAAATAATTAAATTCACATTTGCTTCGGGTTTCAGGTGTTTTTTCTTCTTGCCTGAGCATTTACCCAACTTTATAGAAAGTACCGATAAATATCGTGTATCGATATTCAACCTACATATATCGGGATGTGATTTCTGGTCCATATCGGACTAGCGGACACTAACTCTTACCCTGAGGTGAGAGAACCACAGCAGGTTTTCATGTATGGAGTTGACCGACCAGGCCTGCAGCAGTGCCAGGAGTCCAGCCAATGCCAGCCCTGCTCCCATGGAAGCGCTCTGTTGCCAAGGCCACCGAGGCAGAACCCGTGATCCAGAATCGCTGCCAGACCCTCCCGGTGGGGTGGAGTTACAGCGTGCGGTGGCCCTGTCCGACCCGTGCGTTGCGCTCCCACGCGTCCCGCTGGACCTCTCGTCCTGCGAGACACCCCACTCCATCTTGCTAAGCTTAGCTCTCTTCCGGAGCTCCATTGTGGGGACAGAAGAGTATGCAGTCCTATGTGATGATGCTCTGAGTTCAGGATGAGTAAATAAACAGGTTCCCTTCTTCACGCTGATACAAGCAGATGTGTTCTCCTTTCTCGTGGTGAATCATCAAGCATTCTTAATTCACTCCTGCCTTCAAAGCAATGGAACTTTCTCAAAGGGCATGAAAAGGTAGATTATTCCGCATTTCCTCTTCTAGGCTTGCCTGGGGCAAAACAAGCCTCGGATTTGAACCAACAACTTTGATGAGGTGGCAAATCTGCAGATAAAATGAAGGTCAAAGAGAAGTGCACTAAATCCCAATGTGGCTGGCTGGCTCTGAAGAGGCCGCTCACTTCAGGGGGAACAACAAAGCCGCCATAGCCCTGTGATGCTAGCTTCCGTTTTGGTTTGCCAACGTTATCGCTCACGGCGCTGGGAATCCACCAGCGGGGAAGCGGCAGGCTTGTATTCCACTACTGGGGTGGCTTCTTTTGTGTGCCGGGAGCCCAGACGCTGGCCGAATGGCCCCTGCCTCCACGACAACCAGGAAAAAAACAAAGGCCAAAACAAACACCAGTGGCTGGACCGCTTCACCAGGCAAAGAGATTCGCCACTGCCTGCCTCAGAGAGAGAAAGCAGAAAGAGAGAGGGGGAGAGGGAGGGAGAGAGAGAGAGTAGGGGAAACAAGAGGACGGCTGGAGATAACTGCAGCCGTCTTGGGGAAGAAAACTGAAAACAGAGTCGAGTGCTGGTGACCTTTCCTGTTAGCACACACACACACAACCAAGCTGAAAAGGTGTGTGTGTGGTAGTGGTGGGTGTGGAAAATGCCGGGAGCAATTGTCGGCAGGTTTTACAGACACGGCGGCGGAGCTATGTGCTCAAGAGCTCTGCTACAGAGAATTAGCCGTGTCGAGAGCTGTAACACTGCATGACCTCATACGGGATGAATTTACTAGGCTGACGGGCTCAGACGCTGCACTAAGGCACTGCAGCGGGTTTGTGAATGAGTACAGTTACGAGAGAGAAGAGAAACAGCACAATGTACGTGCATTCTGAAACGCTCGTTCTAATCTATCGTTCCAACACCGTTTGTCACATTAACAACTATATAAACTTCTTGAAGCAAAGAGATCTGCTCACAGTAGTGGGCTTCCTTAATGGATTCACCATGTCTCCCTGTGCAGTACTGACCCAGAGAGTAAAAAATGCACGTCTCTGTTTGAGACCAAAAGGACAACCAGACAGAAAACGTCATATGACGTAATTTGTACTTTGAAGAAAGAAAAACACTGATAGCCTTAACAGAAAGAAGCTCTGGATGCACGCACACACACACACACACACACACACGCACACGCATGCTCAAACACACACACGCACACACACACACACACCCAGTGAAATGTTAGCCACGAGACAGTGTTCACAAGCCCACCATCTCGTGGGAATTGAGGGAAACATTTGCCAGGGCTGTGAAGAACTGCTATTTATTATAAATGAGTACATCTGTCTACTTGCTACACACAACACACGCACACACACACATGCACTGTACATACACACACACACACCACGTGCACACGCACACACACACATGCACTGTACACACACACACACCACGTGCACACCCACACACACACATGCACTGTACATACAGACAGCCTTGCTTTAATCTGCATTGCTGGACTTTGCTCAAAACCCCTATATTTCATATTCCAATTAGTTCTAGAGGTGGTCAAAAATCAAATTTGTATGCTCTTTAATGGATGCTACTAATAACTTTTAGTTTTACATTTTTCACTCCATTATTAGATATTTAGTCTAAGTTTAAATTACCTGATGTCATAATGGGGGCATATGATTTGTTTCTGAGCAATCTGACCTTGGAGCAATGTTTGGACCCCTGCTCCTCCAACAGATTTATTCTGGACACATAACGGGGACAACTTCGTGGATAGGACTTTTTGAACCTGAATCCATAGACAAAGCTGTAAAACTGCTAAATTATTTTGAATTCAAACGGACTTTATATAAACACAAGAATGTAATAAATGTAAATGTAATTCAAATGTAAATTAAATTCAAATGTAAGGCTTGTGAAGTTACAAAATGTTCCATACACTGTTTTTGACCCAGCAGTGATTATTATTTGATGTATCGCCCAGCTATAAATCCGACATGTTTAACAATGTAGCTTCAACTGTTGAAGCTGTGGAAAGCAGATTCTGCAATGACATCACATCTGGCAGGGCACAATGTTCACTACAGGCCCGACTGCAAAGTCATGCAGGGACAGCTCACTGATGTTTTCGGACTTAAAGGAGCTTTATTTGTATTTCTTAAACAGGCCCAAAATTCAATCCTTTGTACCATATGCAAAACATTTTGTCTCCCATCTCAGAATGAAGTGTTCATGACATTTGCACACCAGGAAATAATGGAGGGCTTGTAATGTACTTCTGGAAGATAACAGAAAATTCCAGAACATGTGTAGAGATTATATCTTTGCATACTGAACAAATTAGGTGAGATTTTCCATCTGTAAATATGCACATCTGCTATCTCGATGACTCCAGCAGGCCAAATCCTTAGATGAATTCTGCAGTAAAGGGTTGCACTTTTCAATCTGGTCGTTCTCATTTAACAGCCTCATAAACAGCATGGGCTCAAGCGCTTCAAAGATATTCCCACATCTCCCTCTGCATAAATACATCCTGTGGAAATGTTTGTAGTTTTTATAAACCTTTGTCAGACAGCTAGATGTGTACATCTAGAAAAAGGATTTAATATATACTGTATATTTCCACAAGGTTGCCCAAGGTTTAGCAACATTTTACTTTCTATATGTCTTTTGAAAGGCTGGCTGGCTGGGACAGGTACAGATATTGTAGCACATCCATGGCAGTATTTTTTTTTGGGACGGGGGGGGGGGGAGTTTGGGATCCTCTGCTTGAGCTGCTACCCCTGTGACCCGATCATGGATATGCGGTTGAAGATGGATGGATGGATAGATGGATGCATGGATGGATGGATGCATAATGATAACTCAATGAACAACATCCATAAGGTACCTGACAACAGTATATTCATTGCCTCTCTTGCCTTAAATTAGCATTATAACTTGATGCAGAAAAAGCACAAATTGGGGCATAAGAATTCACCAGAATGTGCCCCCCCTCCCCGGTCTCCTCACCTTGATGTTGGAGAACCACAGGTCATTCTCATGCAGCGTGACCATGTAGATACAGCACAGCAGGCCAAGGCCCACAGACACCGACCAGCCAATCGACATCCAGATGACAGCTCCCCATGACCAATCACCTGCAGGGACATTCAACGCATACCTCAGGCCATTTAGCAGTCACTACGTGTGTGTGTGTGTGTGTGTGTGTGTGTGTGTGTGTGTGTGTGAAATTAATACTGTAGTATTACTATGGTGACCTCCTTGCTGCTGATTGTTAATTTAAGTTATATTTATTCTCTGGTTAAGATTAGTGATTACGTTTATGGTGTAGTGTACCCTCTGGGGGTAGTGGTTAAATGTAGGGGTTATTTACCACAATTATCAGATGTTAAGTGAACCTGCCTGTTTCTACATACAGCGAAAAAGCACAACATTGGTATAATTAAGAGATTTGCAGAAACAAATATGTATTTTTGTGTTTGCTTACAGTATGACGCTAGAGACCTATTTGCATTATTGGCAGGTTACTTAGATAGCTGGCAGTTCTGGTTGTACTGAGCGCACTCAGCACCAGAGGTAATCAGAAGCGCTGGACTGCCCCCTAGTGGACGTAGATGTAAAAATATGTTTTTAGACAAAGTACGCAGTGGAGTAAAGTTTGCAATGCTTCTTGCTTATATTTCGCACACATATACGTACACGTACAAAACTATAATATAAATGGGGCTTTATCCGAGGCGAGTTTACAGTGAGTTAAGTACATGCACAACTATTAAAAGCAGGGTTAGTCATTCTCCAGAACGCTGTGAGCTGAAATCAAAACAACCTCCCTCCAAAGCCCCGCCCCCAAACATTGAAACACATTCAAATCACATTGCTGTGTGCGAACGTACGTATTTGTTTGTGGTCTTATTTAAGTACCAGATTACGTTTTCAGATCAAACAGAGAAGTTTGAGGAGAAATTTGGTGAATATGACAAAACATATATTATCTTACAATTAGCTTAGTTACCTTTAAATGTGAATATGTTGGGTAAGGCAGCTTGCTCAAGGAATCTTGCAGGTCAACAACCAGACCAGAATATTACCCTGCCCTCATCATCATCATCATCTTCATCATCATCATCATGACCACTACATTTCTCATGCACAAATGGCCCCACATCTGTTCCAAACTATAAGATAAGATGTAAGCTGTTTTGAAGAGTTGGCCCTGGCAGACATCTATTCAATTCAATACAAAACAATACATAAATCCCAGATTAATTATCTAGGTTTATGTGACCACACTGATCTAGCGAGCTCCACACACTCTTTGGATGCCCTGACTGTATGTAAAGCTTGGTTTCCCAGGATACATTTCAGTCCATCAGTAATATAATGTAATACTGACAAAGCATAAAGTAAAACACATTTAGACAGGAATAATTGTGTGTCCAATAACAGCGTGGGACAGAAACTAAAGCTGAATCTAAAGACTGATTTCATTTTATTCACAACTCCAGATAGTTTATTAAACTCAACTCTGCATACCCAGACAGGTGTTGTGAGTTCATTTGGGTCTGATTATAGCTTTGCTCCTGCTCAAATGATGATATTCTAAAGTGTGTGATACACAGCCTACAGTGCTTGGCAACACCTGAATAATGCATCTTTTCTTAACACACCCACAGTGGCTGGTTCTAAATAGCTATTTGCTGACATATTATGTCAACTAGATTCTGCCTGCTCTACATCTTGTATGGGTTTATAGTAGGGGTGTGACGATATACAATATTATCATTTATCATGATAAAAATACTGACGATAATTGTGGTGAATGTAAATTATCATGTTAATCATTCATAATATATCAAAAGAATCACATAAAAAATATACAGTGGGCCTTGGGGCTATTCTCACCCAGGTGCAAATAGACACTGCATTATCATCATTATTATTATTATTATTATTATTTTAGCACTGTGTGTGTGTGTGTGAGTGTGTGAGTGAGTGTGTGGGTGTGTGGGTGTGTATGTGGGTGAGGGGAAGAGATGAGTGTAATAAGGGGGTCGCTAACTCACCCAACACGGCCCTCTCCGAACGCTCGGCGCAGCAATGAGAAGACCTCTGCGGCTGGAGGTCCGCGGCCGCTGGGGACTCCTTCCCCCTACCAGCCCTCCTCTGGCGCAGAGCCGCCATTGCGGCGGAACACTGCGAGCAGAGCACAGCGGGGCGCTAACGTTATAGGTTGACACCTGCACGTATACGCCGTAGTAGAGCACAGGCACAATGCCGTATAGGCATGCACGCACATGTGCGCGTCTCTTCGTACGCGTTCACTCACACTCCTCCAAGCCACATTAGCCTATATGTTTTCATTTATATATACATACATAGTGGGATAGGCTACGATATCATATCATAATCATATTAAGTTGATCGCTCATTGTCATAATGTGGCGTAAGCAAACGCTCTCGCTCTCTCGCTCTCTCTCACACACACACACACACAACCACACACTATGTGGAAGGTGAGCAGAGACAGAGTATCAAACAACAACAGTATTTCGTGTTGTGTATCTGTTCCATCCATCATTCATTCAGTCTCCGAGACAGACCCAAGGGGCCTTGCCATGCAGCGGAGTTTCCTAGCCTCGTCGCTGCTGGAATGACATGAAATCTCAGATCGCATCACTCTCGGCTCGGCGCGGAGCGGACGACGCGCCATGGCCGCATTTCTCCGCTACACACCCGCCGCCGCGGTAACAAAGACGGATTTGATAGCACTGTAAACGCACTGTAAACGCAAGCCTCACCCTCCTGTACAACGCGTTGTATGATGGTCCCTCTCTCTCTCTCTCTCTTTCGCTCTCTCTCTCTTTCTCCCTCTCTTTCCTCTCCTCTTTCCTCCGTAGACTCGATACGTGCTCAGCAGCAGCGGAGGAGATTTGCGCAGACGGGGGCTCCTGCCCGCTGTAAACAGGACCTAGCAGAATGATATAATTCCGCTTGACATGCCCGCTTTATTTTACATGGCCAAGCCAACTCAAATGTGATGTGTAACGTAATTTACTATTGTAGGCTAACAGCCGAGTGCCACGTCGCTGTCCAGAAACGCTTGAGGGTTGGAAGTAAATGTCAACAAACGGGGTGATAAGAAAGAGCATCCGAGCTGACTGACCCCGAACGCCCCCCAATGAACAAATACCGTCAAAAAGATGTGGACATGTTATAAAATGTTACAAGTCCGATGTTTATTAGGCTAAAATTAATACGCATCTATAGCCTACTGACAGGTAAGCACAATAGGCTACTTTTGTATGCTATAGAATACTACACCAACTTCATTTAATTGAGAACATTCATTGTTTCATTCAAATTATAATTATATCCTATACATACTCTAATAAACATCCAAAATATAGCCACTGTCACTCATAAAGTATCTCTTTGTATACATATTTTAGTAATGTCTCAATTTTAATATGTAAAAGTCGATTATTATTTATTATTTTCATTGTCACCCAGAACAAAAATGACTTTTGTTAAGGAGGCATTTAAAGGTTTAGTCGACTTTTTATCCAATTCAGCAAATACAGTATATTATAAAGAAATCTGCTGTTTCTCCACCCTGGCACACAATGGTGCAGACCGCACCAGAGTTCCATGCAAGTCAATGGGGAGATCCCTGGATTTGACCATAATATGTCATATGCTGTACTGATAAATTAACATTCCCAACTCTGTCACAACATTAGGACCTGATAATGGCTTTCATAAGATTACATATTTCATTCATTCTAAACTACAATTACAGACAAATCTAAAATGAATGTGATTTATACATTATATATTTATACATTATACATTAACATTGCAGTTGCTATCAGGGATGTACAACAAATACCATTTTCCATAATATTTATTTGAACAATTTAATATAGCCTAAACATTGTTTTGTGTTTATTAATGAATAAAACTATTTGTGCAACCATATCCATACTCAGAATGACCCAACATCAAATAATGTAACTTATAGATGCATTGTTACTGTATATGCAAACAAATGAATACAACTGAAAAAAATAAGATGTTTTTAAACTATATGAATAAAGTGTGTATGCAACAGATTTAATTGAGGAATGTATTAGAACACTCAACATTCAAACAGAAGACGCAATGATCTGAAGCTGACATGAAAGGCCTGAACATAATCAAAGATATTAATAAATCAAATTGCCAAGAGGGATTATTAGAGGAAAAAAGTGTGTTTAATGGCTGTAGTCTTTGCCTTGTTTGAACGAGTGGCCACCTTGTGTCATGGTCAATGTTACTTGCTGTCTATGTGGTATGCACAACATTGTATCATCCCAACTAAAACTAGGGAGCGTCTGAGCGAGAGACCATGGCCCATTAAGATAAGCTGGGTCTGTCCCAGTAGGTCCAATTGGAAGCCTAAGCCTTGAGATACAATGTTCTGCTCTGATATTTACTCTCGTGGACACAATGCAAGGTTTGTTAAGCAAAGACATTTGGGAATGAACTATTAACTTCAAAATAATTGTATTGTGAGCAGCACTTTTACAAATCAACATCAGACTATTCCCGCAACCACCTTATTTAAACTTTCCTGAATATTCACTTTTACAGTTTCCATGTAAACAGATTAGATAGAAAACCTGATTTCTTCCCGATTGGCTTGAAGAAGCTGTGTTGTGTAACACGAAGGGATAACAGCGGCCATCTTCCTTTTCAAAATTAGGGCTACTCTCTGAGGGCGTGGGTGAAGAGGTACAGTTGCATTGCTTTATCATTTCAATATAGGGTTGTTGGATGATACATACAAACATCCACATTAATAGATGAAACATTTGGAGGGGATATACAAACTATACGCACAAAAAGTAGACCCAACCTCATCCCACAAGTAAGGCACTTGTGGGATGAGGTTGTGTGTGGTTCTTCAGACTTCAATTAAACACAATATTCCTAAATTGTTTGGTTACGTTTAATAATTCAGTATATTTATTTTTATTTGAATCCAGGGCCATCAAACCTTTGTGCAAGTTGCAAATGCAATCTTGAGTCAACCAGTAAATGTTTAATAGAGGGCAGGATAATCTTGTTGTTAAGTCCCAGCAAAAAGGTTGAGGGTTTAATCCTCAACAGTCTCTAGATGCCTAAACTCTTGAGCTGCAACTACCAATTTTAAGTCATTTTGAATAAATGTGTCTGCTAAAGTACCCAATTGTCGATTTTCTAATTGTTAACTGCGAGAGCTGCAACTGTGAACGTGTTTTAGAATTTATGCCAATAGAATATTTGACAAAATGGTAAATGGGAGCATTTATATAGAACTTTTATCCAAAGCGCTTCACAGTATTTTGCCTCACATTCACCCATTCACACACACTAATACACTGATGTTGATCGCTGCCATGCAAGGTGCGACCAACCACCGGGAGCAGTTAGGGGGTAGGGGGTAAGGTATCTTGCTCAAGGATGCTTACAGGCAAGTCAGCAGCAGGTCAACACCGGGATTCGAACCCACAACCTTCCGGCTCAACACCCAGACCACTAGACCATCCTGACAAATGTGAGCGCTGCACATATAGAAATTACGCCATAAATGACGTTAAGCATTTACCGTCAGCAGTTGCAACTGAGTGGTGCAGCTCTAGACCACATTACTTATAGATGTGCCTTTTATCTTAACATGACAGGCTCCGCGTCCAAACAGAAACGGCCTGCAAGATATAGCCTTCAGACAACCCACATTGCTATTCAAGCCGCCGTGCCGCACAGCGTCTGTGGATAAATAAAAGCACTCAATGCACCTGTGCCCGAGGCACTTCTTCCTTACACCGCTTCTCTGCCTCCAAGGAAAGGGTGTTGAATGTACGTAATACTAGTATGTACAAGTATGTAATACTGCATACTTGATGCAAGGTGAGGTTTAGAGTGCTCCACATAGGATGCACTGGATTCATGTGTATTATTAATGGACAGAATCTATTGAAGAACAAAGGACTGAAACTGCACTGAAGCATTTGTGTATTTTATAACAGGTAAGCTTGTTTTGTGAATACAATTACATTACAATAACTCTTTAACAATAGCCAATACAGTGCATGCCTGTACATTGAACCCTGCCTGGACTGAAAGTAACCAAAGCTAAATAATACCTACAGTACACATTATTTTTTTAATGTTATAAAGTTGGAATTTACAATATGCAGCTTTAAAGCATGCGTTTGGATGTAAAATAAATAACCACAGGTATTTCGAAAGGGGAGCATTGAAAATGTTGACATAATTATGAAGCTGACTAAGGTAAGTCTATAGGCACAACAATGGGCTTTTAATGTATTATAGGGTGGTTTACACACTGATTAATGATTGTAAAGTCCATTATGCATTCTATAAATATTAAAGAATAGAGCCTTTTAACTTTAGTGTCTGAACCTCTAGCACACCATTGTGGCATGTTTGCGTTTAAATATGTTGCATAGGTGAAAGATTAAAAGATGGGAGGGGTTATTCACACAAATTAATGAGCCAAGAACAATCAATTCATTTCTGAGGTCTTTATTATTAACAAAAATACAATGGTAAAAATGTGATGCAATACTGCTTATATTGTTCCAAAAACAAATAGACACAAAGCAAGCATCATCACTGTTATGTGGTTTGGGACAACTCCCTTTAGAATTACCAAAATATCTAAAACCAGAAATGCTATTTTCCACACCCCGATCTCTTGCAGAATCACTAGCACCTTTGGTTCTACCGGACAGGTATGTGTTCTTTAACAATTCATTCCTCCAAACTAAAGGAGGATTTTGATTTGAAACAAAAACATGTTTTTTTTCCTTCTTTAACAAGAATATTAAGAAAATATATAGAGATTTTTACTTCCTCTTAAAAAAGTTAGTTTTGTAATTCTACAGTATGTACACACTGAAAATACACTACCGACTGTTTGAAATCACCACTGTCAAAGATCACCATGTTCTATGGAATTCAAGTGCATAAAGTAAGTGTATATTAAACACAGTTACCCTGTAGAGTTTTACTGTATATTCCAATAAGCGCAAGACAGAATACACTTTGGTTTACACTAAAGGCACACTGAAGTTTGAGTAACTACAAAAGAGTTAAACATGTTGCCTTGTCAATAGGAGGCTTCGCTATTCTGGCACTGGATGTATGGGGTGTGTGTGTGTGGGGGGGGGGGGGGGTATATTTGTAAAAAATGCAGAAGAGAGCTAGGTGTAACTACCATATTTACAAGACGGGAGTACACTGATGGAGAATATATATATATATATATATATATCATTTAGAAATAATTTAGACACCACTGCTGGTTTCTCAGGTTTCTCTAGTTTTACAATTTATATTTATTCATATAAATATTTATTATTTTGATTTGGGTTTTTTTTATGCGCAGTGGTCTCTTAAATGTTTTCCCCAGAGGTGTATATATTCTGTGCTGTATGTTTTAACTTGATTAGACTCATGCCGTGCTAAAGGCAAGTTACCTACACTCTTGCTAAGGTCAGTATACTTGCAAACAGGACAGAAAACAAGTTTTAAAGACAATAATCCTTGTTTAGAAGGCCAGTAGAGTGAAAGGTTATTCTGCCTGGGGCCTCTGGTTATTTGGCCATGGGTTTGCTATTCTCAGTGCTAATTGAAATGCATGGTATGTAAATCGGACAGAATAGGGGTTTCTTTAAATGCAGCCCCTGACTTTGAATTGTAAATTAATAGAGCGACAATAAAAAAATCTACTATAATAATCTGAATTCCCACTCAGGTAAAGGGGTTTTCTCGATATAGATTTAATTACATTTTGGCTTGATACACAAAAATGATCTCGCTCGCTCTCTCTCTCTCAAGGCGTCAGCTGGGCAGAAGAAAATGCCATGAATTATGGATATTCCACTTAATCTTAATTTCCTAAACCTCTGTTTGTGTAGACATTATAGCAGTGAGGAAATGACTTAACTTAATATTTGTCCTGCATGAGAAGTATGCTTACCAGGCCAAGAGGTTAACACGGAGGAAAAGTAAATGACTTAACTTAACAAACGTCCTGCATGAGAAGTATGCTTACCAGGCCAAGAGGTTAACACGGAGGAAAAGTAAACGACTTAACTTAATAAACGTCCTGCATGAGAAGTATGCTTACCAGGCCAAGAGGTTAACACGGAGGAAAAGTAAATGACTTAACTTAATAAACGTCCTGCATGAGAAGTATGCTTACCAGGCCAAGAAGAACACACAATGTGATGTTTCTCTGACCTCATCAGCAACACAACTAGATTAAATGGGAACACGGGCTTCGTAATCTGGTGATCAACATGTTAACAGCCTATACTGCAGTTGCTGTAGCCAAGCATCATCACAAGTTTTAGCTACTATGGCAACTGAATAAATCCATACATGCATTTTACTGTTTCTATGGTTCGAAATCATTCACACAAAACAAAGAGACTATTAGCTAATTGGACCATTGTTTTGATTCCATTATGTCTTGCTGGTCAAAAGCCTCCATTTAATCTGCTATACTGATCACAGCTCTATTGGTACTATGCACTAAGCATTTACATATCACTCAAAACAGTACAATTTATTCTAACTAAGCAAACCAGGGTAACTTGAGGATGCACTCTCCCAGAAACCATGGCAATAAGATATAAGATATGGCAATAAGTTGTAAGAAAGAATGGAACTGAAATGCTGCCTACAGTGAATGAAGCATTCATTCATGGCAAACGTTAAATCAAAGAATAGAGAAGAGGGGTTAGCACAAGAGTTCATGTCTGATTTAAGGAATTGTGGCGGCATTATCAAATACAATAGAGTTCTGGTTTGATGCTTGAGGAGATCCTGTTTGAATGCATCTTTACCTTTTCTTCACAACGCCTATCTATGGTGAGGCTATCTCAGTACAGAACTTTATGGAAGCATTATGAGAAATATAATAATAATAATACCAAGGGTTCAGCATGTAGAGGGACACGTCAAGGGCTATTTAAGTCCTTGATCCTGCCAAATACAGTGCTTGGCACTCACCATTAACCTCCTCACACTACTAAGATGGTGTTTACGTAACCGATGGTGACAGGGGTCTTACCCGGAGCCATCAGCTGTGACCTGTGTGTTGTTCCAGAAGCAGCTACAGGTCAGAACATACTAAACGCTATTGAGGCTGGCTGGCGGCCATTTGAGACCAAAGCTTTGTAAAACTGACAGCATCGCTGTGCGATTTCTGTCCTCCGGAAGCAGTGAGGGGTAAAGGTGGACACCTGCAGCTCTCTTTGTGTTCCACAGATCAAGGCGGTGCGTCTCACTCACACAAACTGGCACCTTCTCCAACTTCAAAGGAACACCCTGAATGAACACATTTTGAGGTGCCTCGGAAATCTTGGTTATCTCCAGGTCACTCACTCGCTTTCTCTCTCTCCACAACAAAGCTCGCCCAGCCCTTTGTACTATGCAATATTTCTCCTACATGTCCCCTGAGACGCCCAGGAGCTTGCAAGGAGCTGTGATAATACTGCTTGCACGGGTTGGGAGCTCTAACCCATCAGACCGACTTCGTACAGAAGCAAGCAGGTAAACACATCATCCTGATAAACCACACGTTTACCAGGATGATGTGTGGGTGCCACACTCACATACCGTATCCTAATGACCCACAAATCTATCTTAAACCAATATGTCCCCTTTAAATATGAAACGCCACCTCCTACCTCCTACTTAATATAAATGTGTATGTAATATCCATTGTGAAGTTCCACCCTTTAACCAGTTTCAAAAACAATAAATGTTTGGACCAAAACCATCACATACAAGCAGATGCGGACAAACCATTGGATTTGTTGTACTATAAATATAGTTAATTAAATGATTGGCCATCTGGCGTCAGGAAGCGTTGTACTTACACCAATAATGAAATGTGACCAAACGGAAACACACACAGCCCATTAGCTGTGTCAGTATAGTGATTTTTTTGGAATGAAACCTGCACTGCATAGCTCATAGTGTACAGACAAACAACCACTAAACTTTCACAATTACACAAATGGATTATAACCAGGGCATCTGTCAACCTACACAAAGTTAGTGTCCCTGTTGCAGCGTACAATAGCTTGCTATCAAACATCTACGGAGACTTTAATCAGTATAATGCCCCCACAAGTAATCAAATATAACCATGTCCCTGTTTGTTTAAGCAGCTATGCTAATGTGTTTCATCTATAATAATAGGTTCCTATTATCTGAGAACCTATTTCCACTTGGTTGTGCTCACAACTTCATCCGTTTAAAACAAATACCACATCCGTTCTGGAACAACAAACACATTCCTTTCTCCTTAAAAAGCCATATCCTTTCTTAAATGACACATTGCACGAATATAAATATTTGCAAAAATTAATTATTCTGCAAATACGATCACATCTATTTAAATGGCATAACAGAAACTGACATGCATCAAAAACAAAACATGAAACATAATAGAACATATTCAAACCGTGAAACGTGCCTTTTGGCATTGGTGAGCCGTCAAACTTGAGCTTCAAATGTGTATGATTAAATACATTAAATAATATCGTAGCAATAGTGAAGCTGCCATGTAATCAATATATGAATTCAAATGGTAAATAATCTGTTAAATAGTCTGGTCCATTACCACTTGTGAAGAAAGACCATAGTTTGTGAGGTATAAACTTGTCTTGAAATTATGAGTTATATCCTTGACATTTTCCTTCCCCAGTTTTGATGCATGGCATCAATTTAGCTTTTATTGAATTTATATATAATTTTATTTCCTATATAAACTTAAATGATTAGACCATTGTCTACTGTCACACTTATTTAGCCCGCAAACCTAACGGACTAACACTGCAAATGACGCTTAATATAGCTAACATAGCTAACATAAGCTAACATTAGCTAACACTGCTAAAACAACTAACGAGTACTGCTATGACAGACTAGTGGATCTAGAGACAACAGAAGAACCACTCCAAGAACATACATATATATATATATATGTAAAATAATAAAAAAAAGAAAACCTTAATTGGTGGAAAACCCAGCTGACGTAGTGACCCAGGTTGAGCCCCTCGTGGGCTCACAGGGCCGCGGAGACCACCGGCTGCCGGGGCAGCGTCTGCGTCGTTGCCGCCGTGGTTTCCGGCTGCTGCTCCTTGCTGAGGATGATGCTGATGATATCGCCCTCGTGCTCCTTCATGTGCTCCATCAGGCGCTGCTTGATAGTCGCCTCGAAGCCGCAGATGCAGCAGCAGAAAAGGAGCATGCAGCCCTCGCCGCCCTGGGGCTGGGGCTGGGGCTGCCCCTGTACCTGGGGCTGGGGCTGGGGCTGGGGCTGCCCCTGTACCTGGGGCTGGGGCTGGGGCTGGGGCTGCCCCTGTACCTGGGGCTGGAGCTGGGGCTGACCATGCGGCTGCCCCTGTACCTGGGGCTGGAGCTGTGCTTGGGGCCAGGGCTGGCCCTGGGGCTGTGCTTGGGGCTGTGCTTGGGGCAGGGGAACCACGTCCCTCCCCAGGAAGCTTGCAGGCTCGCTGGGTGACTCTGAGGCGTCCGGAGCAGCGCCAGGGAGCGGCGGGTCCACCGCAGTGTCATGGTCTGATCGGTGGCCGACTGGCTCCGACACCGCGGGCAGCTGCTGGGGAGAGCTGGGGAAGGAAGGGGGGACCAAGATGGACAAACTGAGCCATGGGAAGGAGTGTGGGGCAAGAGGATGGTCCAGTGGTCTGGGAGATCGACTCCGTCCCAAATGGAAAGTTGTGGGTAGGGTTGGGTACCGAAACTCGGTTCCAAGTTGGAACCGAAAACAAAATGTCAAGAACCGGGTAGCTTTAAAATAAA
>JAODOY010073505.1:0-15935 GCA_025399855.1 Forbesichthys papilliferus
GCTCATTTTAGAATTGAATCCTCTTTATTGGAACAATAATGAACCTTAGGAGTCAACAATCAGCCAAAGTGAAAACACTGTAGCCTCTCAAACCAGATGATTGACAGGCTGGTTCAATGAGCCACCCTAAGTGGGCTAGGACCAGAAACATCGTTCTTGTAACACAGTAACTATTAGCTACTTGGATTAGTAATTATAATATTACCATTTTGGAAAATGTCAAATTAATATTTTTGCTAGAATTTTCTCCTCCTGTCCTGATCTGTGTTTTGTCTTATCCTATTTTATGTCCCAGTTTATGGCTATCTGGAGTCTTGTAATGTATTAATGTGCTACCCAATGTGTGCACAGTACATCGCTGCTTACTGTAAACACCCTCCAGCAGAGAGCAGCTGTCGCTGGCAATTTGACTTGTTTTGAAAAATGCACCTTATTTTTAGAAGCAAGCTGCACACTGTTTTTCATTCTCCTTACATATTCTTATCTTTTGTTTGCAAAACCTACATCCCGGGACAGCTGTGGATGCTGCCTTCATTAGCTGCGGTCTTTTCCCCTCAAAACTGAAACCTTGCACTTTTTCCAAATTGGCAGGTGGATGATTTCCCTGTGAGAGTGGAGGAAAAAGCATTTTTGAATTTAGGTGGCCCAATCTTATTCGCTCAACAGAATATTCAAAACAGATTTTTTTTTTTTTTGCAATCATGTTTAATATTTAGAAGAAGCAACTTATTTATCTTATGTTCATGTTGCAAAGCTGCATAGTAATATTTTAGTACAGATCTGCATCTAGAGTAAGTTACAGTACTGTGTTTTTTCTGATCAATATCATAGAGAGAAGATCAGCCTACACCACAATGCAGATGTTGTGATCACAGAATCCTGCCATTCAAAGTCCCACTAAGAGCACAATTCTCACCTGTTGCCCCATCTCAAAGGTAACACCTCATGTCATGCCTTCTGTATTCTTTTATTCTCTAGCCATCTCCTCTTTTATGACTTTCTTGACATGCCTTTTCTCACCATGTATTGATTATGTGCTTATAATGTGCTTATGTTCTTGTGTGGAGGCTATAGTCAGCTGCCTGGCTCAAAATAATGAAATGCTCTCAGAATCCAGTGTGTGAAATATGCTCTCTAAATTGTAAAAGTTCTTATAATAACACAAACTATATTTACTTACTGTATAAGGGAGTGCACTTTCTAATGAAAAAATATGTTAGTATAATAAATAGGTTTGCAAGTGGTTTATTGAGAAGTTGTTTATTGTTGAGCATGTTTGTAATTTCCTGAATTGTTTTTGTTTTTATGAAGACTGTATGCCAGTAAATATTTACAGACTGTAGAGAAAATACATGTCTACTGACAATCTGCTGTAGGTAGAGAGTTGGAAAGAGAGATAGCTAAAAAGAACGAAAACCCAAATGATATCTTAAAGTATGTCTCTCCTTGCTTTTCCTATTCATTTTCAAACCTGTCCTCAAGGAGAAAACTCAACATCAACAAGTCTTGTTGCGATCTGAGTACAGTTTATAGATGGAAGTGTTTTTGAGGGAATTTGATGCCATATTTAATTATTTAATGACAACCAAGACCTGATGTCCACAACAAGGGACATGTAATTAGAAAAAATTATATATATACTTTTTTTCTTCCGGGTCTCAGCAGAGAAAGAACTACTGTAAAATAGTAAAGCATTACACACTAACGCTTAGTGTGTTTTACTGTTGCAACGTCCAGATTAAATATGGCAATAGTGGAAAAATCAAGTGAGACGACTTTCTCTTGCCAGGCTGATTGATGTTGAATTTCCCCCTAACAAGGTTGATTAGCCTATATAATGTAATTAACTTAAAGGTGGTGTAGTTACTTACAGTGACAAATGAAGGTGAACATATATGTGCATTAATTGTACATCACAGTTTGGGATGCCTGTATATGATATGTATGTATGTGTATGAAAAACTTCCAGTATGCAGATTATTATTTTTATTTTAAAATAATGTGGTGGTTAATCTCTCAATCAACCCCTCATGCTCCTGATACATGGATCACAATAACCATTTAGTAATTCATCAGACATTGGGCCGCATGACCAGGGGCTGGAGGGCTTGATGAATGGATAACCACTAAATAGACGGACAGCCCAAGTAATGTCCATCACATGGGCTGGACATTAGCAACTGGATTCTCTAAAGGTCAAACAAATGCGTTCAGAGGCAAAGCTGCAGAGCAGAGTGACTTTAGAATAGCACAAATTACAAATGACTCCCCTTGTGGGGGAGGTCAGGGTCAGCTCTGCAATTTGTGCATTTACTCTTCTCTTATTCCACATTGTTTTATTTTAGCATATGTAAAACTACATTTGCATTGCCGTGGTGCTTATTATTAACCTGATGTGTGTGTGTGTAAGCCAGCAAAGGCTATTAAAGCAAAATATGTACAACCTGCTGCTTGCTTGTTGGAATTGAACTTGCACTTGACACTTGACTTCGGGCACAAACACACACACACGCCCGCACACACACACACACACACGCCCGCACACACACACACACACACACACACACACGCACACACAGACAGAGCACATCTGAAGGTTGACAGAGCGGGTGATTGCTATGTTTGCGTGAAAATGGCAGACGAAATTACCCAGCCCCATTCTGCCTAAACATTTTTCCCGCTTATTTCATTCCTTTGTATTCAATGTATTTCCTAAATCTTTTTACTGCACATTCCACAATATGAAATGGTGTGGGATTAGTATGCTGTTTGTCTCATAAACATTCATTTTGCTTTTGCTTCAACACGGAGAAAAACTATAAAACAACAACAGTGTTAAGACGAGGAACATTTAGCACTGTAGAACATTGTCTTTAAGTGAAGTTGAGAAACTAACACACAAAGACATGGTAATGTCCTTAGAAAGGGTGCAAAGGAATGTCACTGGAGCTGTGCTATATTTTGGTATGAATGTTATATTGTGGACTCTCTGTTTTGTAATGTTTATACTGTATTTATCTGTTAAATCGTTTGTCTTCCTGGATCGTGTGTGTGTTTCCTTAATAACGCTTGGACTATATGCTTGAACTACGGTCCACATTACTAACCATATACTTGTATTGACGTGTTTCACGTTATGTGCCTCATCACAATGGAACAGTAAGAAAGTCAAATACATTTCTGAGTGTGAAGAATTGTGCCGAGTCACTCTAGCAAGCCAGACATACTGTAGCCTACCGAGGACCTCAGTACACTGATGCAAAACAAGGGCCTGCAGGTAGCTTGTCGAACAATGGTGATGATCTGTTTATACTGCAGCTTCCTGCTGCCATGGTAACAAATCACCTGAGCTTGTAAGGCTTCACCAGAGGTGACTTCACACCAACAAGCGACTCTACTTTTAAGGCAATTTGCGCAGGGAAAATCTGAATATTACCTTTTGCAAATCAACATAGTACATTCAGGAAAGCTTTTGTTTCTTATTTCACATGCAATTCAAGATTAGAAATGCATTTATTCATACATTTCTCTGTACGAAATGTGAAGGTAGGCGGCAATATGCTGAACAATGTGCTGCTGACAACTGACAACAAACTTACTCAAAATAACTTAACAATGTTGTCCTGATCTTCAACTAAACAAAACACGCAGAGTCTGGGTAAAATGTTCTAACTGGCGAAATTATCTACTCTATATCTGAGCTCTGAAGGTTGTGAGTCTTACGGGTGTTGGATTAGACCCACGAGGTGACAGGCCTCTACAAGACTCCACCAAACCAAAAGACAATCTTTTTGGGCTCCCACCTGTAATCACAATTTTAGTGTGACTACTGAGAAAATGGCAGTAAGGGCACATGTGGTTGAAATGACTTTGCTGCAAAGGTTGACTAGGGTGAGGAGTTTGTGAATCTGGGACTGTATGCCACTGTGCAGTTTTTGGTAAAGAATTATATGATTTGGAAGACAATAAGTAAATACTGTCCACTAGGAAACATTGTTTTGGTAGCCTATTACGTAAGCCAAAGCTTTAAAACAGCTATTTTGTCTGAACTTATTAAATCCGATTGATGATAGATATGGATGTATTTGTGATTGTTTCTAGAGCCTGAAAAGGGCAACAAACACTTTGATAGAAACAGTAATAACAGTGTCTGTATTTCACACAATATAAGAAAGTATTCATTTCATTTTTAAGTCCACTCATTGAAGACAAGACAAAAAAGTTTGTCAGTAAATCAAAAACATCTGTCAGTAAATTATTAAATAAAAAGTGTTATATAATGATGATGGCCATGTTGAAGGTCCATCAATAACGCATGCGTACACTTGACAGTTTCATTCAGGTTTCATTACATTAGCTTACTAGGACCGGCCACCCGGCCATCGGACCTGCTAGCATCACCATGGGTATCAACTGTATTCAGAAGGAGTTGTCACGTAGAATGTGTTGTGGTTGCGTAAAAAACAATGCGGCTTAGGGAAAATACGCATCCAGTATGTAACCACCGTTAGAGTACTAACTGCATTTAAAGTTTAACTCTATATACATTTACTAGCCTTAGTTTAATGCCTCGAGAACCAGACTAGAGAGCTTGAAATTCTTGTGACTGAGACTGAATAACAACTGGTCTAAACATTAAGCGCCGGACTGATAGCTAGGGGCGTGGTTTAGGTGTGACAACAGAAAAAGCAGCTTGCAATCAACTTGAAAACAATGACAGACAGATGGTTCATCCAATCAACTGCCAATTTTATTTCTTCTTCAAATGCCTGCCCTTTTGGATGGACTTGTGTCTAACGATCCATCTGGCATGTCAGGTTACCAAAGTCAACACATTAGTAGCTATTGAAATTCATCAAATGTATTACAATTTCAGAAGTCTAGGGCAGATAATTTGTTTTAGCGATTAACATTAATGCCCCTCATGATGAGCCTGTATTAAGGATATGAAATACTGCTATGTTTTAAAATACTGAAACTACCAAATTATACTATATTTTCACACCAACATGGTTAAATTAACTTTAATATTTAACTGTTATTAGAGGCATAAACCAGGAGTTGCTATCATAACCACGCCATAAAGCATCAATTAACCTATGGAATGTCTTCTATAACAGTTATGTGTTGTCCCATTATTCCAAGGTCATTATGGGGTCCTTTGAGTTAATTAAGAAAACGGAAAATTGATAATTGTCTGCTGCTGTGGTGAATGTGTGCGGGAAGCTGATTGGAAGCTTTGTGATCCATGTGGCATTTTTAGTGTCAGTGTGAAAAGAACCGGGAACTTAATGAGACTGGAAAGTACAAGTGGAAATTTGTACAGGGTTTTTTTTTGTATGTAACTGAAGGGCATCCGAGCCAATACAAACAAAACTGCAAAAACAGGAACAGGACGTTAGGTGGAGCATATCGTGTTGTACAACGACAGCATGTCCTTCACTGTAGACTACCCTTACGCAACCACACACACACACACACACACCAAGAAGCAGCCATACAAACATACACGCACGCACAAACACACTCCTTACACACATATACACCTCTCAAACACACAAACACATTGAAATGTCCATGACATAAAGAAGTGCTCTCCAAGAGCCTTCGACACCACTACCCCACAGACGGAGCAGGTGTCAAGAGAAATAACGACAGCTGTGAGTGAGGGCATAAGTGCCAATGTGTTGGTGAATGACAATCGCCATGTTGTCTGCCTTTGAACGCATCTCAACGCCTGTCCGCCTGTTTACCCCGGTAGCCTGCGTTCTTCATCATGGAGTAGGACCATTAAGCCCACTAAGGTGGCAGACTTGTATCAAGAAGCTCGACAGAAAACTCATAGTCGCTCATTGATCGACGTCAGACGTGCTGAAAGCTTTTCACTCGTTGAAAAATCAATCCGCAAATGAAAATTAAAGAAAAGGACGACAGCCTAATCAATGGCTTTCAGTCATTACAAAACAGACATCATACGAACAACATACTTTCCCCTCATATGCCTAATTAAAAGTAGAGAACATGTTGCCCTACTGACAGTACATTGTTGCATACCATAATTACTGTAACAGATGTGGATAAAGGATAGTTACAGTTTAGGGAGAAAATAAAGAAATAACATGTCATAGCAAGTATGGTAATTATGACACACTTTTGTCCAATATTATACCATTTATATTCAATGTCACCGTAGGAGAATACAGGTTGTGGACTGTTGTTTCTGGATATAACATAATACATGCCATGATCCTTATTTGTGAAATGGTGCACTACAGTACGATTGTACCTAATGCAAAAGGTGCATCTCTTAACCATCTCGGGAGAATGTGTATTTCTCCCAAAAATCTCCCTTACAGATATCGACCAATGGCATGCTAGAAATTAAGACAGAAAGTCTCCCAGCTTGTGTCAAATTCCAAGTTTGCCAAGTCATGCTCTGCTCAAACTTCTAGCAAAGCTATAAGTAGGCTGTGGGTTTCTGTGCTGGATGCAGTACTGTGCCAGTATTGCATTCTAATTTTACTGCAAGGCCTCCAGAAGGAGAATTTAATTGAATGGAAAGTTTCTGTCAGAATAGAGCATTTGAATAGACCAAATCTCAGTCTGCATCATTTTCACTACTGTAATATGGTTTGAAATACAATTGTTTAGCACCGTCTCTAAATTAGACCGAGGCCAGAAACTACTGTTTTAATGCATTTGGTGTCAGATCATGTAACTTTGGGATTCAGGACATATAAACAAGGCATGCGAGATGGCATGCTAATAAGGCCACATTTACTATCAATGGCAAGACAATTTAACCTATTGGCTATGTAAATGTATTTTTAAAAATAAAAATAAAAATGTACCAATGTGTTTTTTGGTGATGTTTTCTTTGGACTAAAATGGGTCTTGCAAGGTTAAACCACTTTCACACCACGTCCTCTGACCCTCTGCATAGTACAAACATGAAAAATGTAATTCAAGAAAATGACACAGTTTGACAAGTTGAAGCAGTGGGGGCATCAATGCCAACGTCCCCAAGGTCCTGAGAAAGACGAATATAAGGACCATGGCGGTCGCTACAGCGAGAGAAAGATTGCTTTCAGTGGTTTAATTAATATCACAGCTTTATGAAAGCTACAGCAGGAGGGAGGGAAAACGGAGGTGGGAAGGATGCATCAAAATATTCCTATTCAGGTGAAGTGCATTATGTTTGGGGTACAAAATGAAAAGCATTGTTCATGTAGCTCTCACCTTGTAAATGCTGCGCTCGCTAATGCTGCGCTCACATGGAACTTGGCAGACGGTAAGCTATCCGGAGGAGATATGTGTTGCATTTGACACAAAGTGTGTTAGCTTACATTTAACTTGCAATAGCTGACTATACCTTTAAGATGCATCTTTTTAAACAAGCTTTTCATTAGTATTAACATTGTTTTTCTGTTTTTTGTTTGATTTTTTTATTTAATTGGACCTCTTATCTGACCTATTAATTGGACCTCTTATCTGTGAAAGGTGCTATATAAATAATGTAATCCTTTATGGTATTACATCCATATTATGTTCTAGTATAATATAAGACTGCATAACGCAGAATGTGTACTGTATTGTGTCTGTTAGAGTGCTTTCCAGCATGTCCAGGAGACATAATGGAAACTGCTGAATTAGGTGATTTAAATCAGTACTTTCAGATCCCATTGTGTGCAGCCAGGCCAGGGTAATGAAATCTTTAGAAATGTTGTCCTCCAATTCCCTTCAAACATGCTTGAAAACAATGTCCACTATTTGAGAATGCTGCAGCTTAAAGGTAAAATACAGCTAGCCGGTATACGTGTATAGTATATCCAACACTGATGTTCATATACATAGCAGATCAGTCTTCTAGTTTATTTGTTTACCCATCATGCACTGTCACTGGTGTAATGAGATATTAATGTCATTAGTATTATCCCTATCCTGTTGCTGTGGTCGCGGTCAGCTGGCACTGGTGATATGAATGGCCCCATGTGACCCTGGGAGTAAATAACAGCAAGGCGCGTGCCATCGCCTCTGTTCTCTAGCCCCTGCCTGCACAGTTGAAATATGAGGCTGTCAAGGACACCAAGCACAGGCTTCAACTGAGAAGGTGGAGGTGCTGGTTAGCTTCAAGCAGCGTAGGGTTAGCTTCAAGCAGCGTAGGGTTAGCTTCAAGCAGCGTAGGGTTGGCTTCAAACAGCCTAGATTTAGCTTCAAGCAGCCGGTTAGCTTTAAGCAGCCTAGAGTTAGCTTTAAACAGCCAGTTAGCTTTAAGCAACAGGTTAGCTTCAAGCAGGCTAAGGTAAGCTTCAAACAGCCGGTTAACTTCAAGCAGCCGGTTAGCTTTAAGCAGCCTAGGGTTAGCTTCAAACAGCCGGTTAGCTTCAAGCAGCCTAGGGTTAGCTTCAAACAGCCTAGGGTTAGCTTCAAACAGCCTAGGGTTAGCTTCAAGCAACCGGTTAGCGTCAAGCAGCGTAGGGTTGGCTTCAAACAGCCTAGGGTTAGCTTCAAGCAGCCGGTTAGCGTCAAGCAGCCTAGGGTTAGCTTCAAGCAGCCTAGGGTTAGCTTCAAACAGCCGGTCAGCTTCAAACAACCGGTTAGCTTCAAGCATCCGCCGCCTCATTATATACTAGTCCTGTGTGTTTACATAAAGCATTATTGTGAAAAATGATCTGAGCAGTGAAGTTGAATACAAATAAATATACATTTTATTTCAGCTGATAACATCATCCTTCACTGTGCATGACACTGTTTAACCCAAACTTGGCTAATAATGATAATTTAATGCCACAATCCTGTCTGGGGTGGCTTTCAGAAAAACCCAATACATTCTGTCACAGTGTATCCAGATATGTTTTCTGACTTTTATACGTAGCAAAGATAATGTGGAGCAAATGTTTATTTCTTCAGCTTTTACAGTGCATTGTGCTCTTCCAGTGGTTTGAGGCTCAGGGTTTTTTACCTTCTTTAATGGGAATGTATGTTCACATCTTCAATACTATTATAACGCTATTAATTATTATAAATTATAGACAATGTGGAAATACTTCTGACTTGTCTAAATATACTAATAACTGGTTAAATGATTTAATTCATACAATAATACATGTATTTATTTAACTAATTAAGAACAAAAGAAAAAGTTCTGTGTGAAAAGGAAAATAAACCCTAACAAACATTATGAAGCTCATTGTCGAGACTAAGACAGGCTAAACCACACGATTATATAACAACAGTGGAAGTGGAAAGTATATAGGACAGGACATGGGTGGGAGGGGGACTAGCTAAAGTGTGTTTAATTAACCTGCTAATCAGAACGATGACTTAATCAATGTATCAAACTGCTGATATCAGGTAATGGATTCAGCCTCTAGTGCACCCTATTCAGGAATTAATCGCACATGATGAACCAGGAATTAATCATTAGAGTGCTGTGTGTGTGTGTGTGTGTGTGTGTGTGTGTGTGTGCTGGACTGACTACAGTTCCAAGTAAATATGGCTTAATGTATAATATCGATTCCATGGTTGTAAAGAATTCACAATTTGCTATACAAATAAAGTGTATTATTATATTATTATAATGAAGAGGAAACTGAGAATTATTGAGTTATGAGGTGGGAGGGTAGTCAATAAGTGTGTGTGTGTGTGCACGTGTCTATGAAAGTGTGTGCCTGAGTGTGTGTAGCTACTGTGTGTGTGTAGACGTGGGTATGCATTTACTGTATGTATACTCGTTTTGTGTGTTGCTTTGTATTGCAGGTATATGTGTGTATGCAGGCGTGCATTTATGTGTGTGTGCACAAGTTTGTGTGTGTGTGTGAATATATTGTGTATGGGACGGGGGTGGGGCAGCGGCGACAAACCGATAAGGGCAATGAATGGCCCTTTCCAGCCATCTAACGAAGCATTAGTGACAGACCGAGCAAGCGCCCCCCCACCCCTTGTCCAGCGGAGCACTTCGCCCCATATTTCATCCCTGACAAGCAATGAAAGATGAATGGATAAACGCAGGTTTACGGGGCAGAGCGCGGCAGCCGCCGGGCTAGCTTGCTCGTGGGCATGCAAAGCGGGGCCAATTCTCCCGGCAACACCCTTGCCCTTCCCCCCTCCTCCCCCAACCACCATCACCACCGCCCCCTCGCTCATTTATCACGTTTGTTAGCGCAGCGCCTTTGCCGAATACGCAGTCGTACGTGGATGTCTCAATGTAGGCAGCAATGGGTTTACTGTCTGTGGGGGCTGCTCATGTGTACCCTGACAAGTCCATCTGTGGAGCCGTCCATTTATACTGTTAGTAAGGTTAAACATACATAAGCAGCAATGGGTTTACTGTGGGGGGCGCGTGTGTGTTTGACAAGCAGGCATTGGGAGAGGCCGGGAAAAGACACAGAAAGGTCGTGGCAATAATGATTATATTTTAATGTGAAAGCTGCTACCTAATAATATGATTTAAGGACAGCATATTTATAGTTAATATGTATGTAAATCAGACTCTTCACAATGTGCAGTTTCAAAAAATATTCTATAAGGTAATTCTATATGTAGTTTACGCATACCTAAAAGTCACCATGAAACCATGTAGTCACAGCTCCATTCTGAATGCATATCCAAACACAAAACCGCCCTGTTCTCTGTTCCTCATGACCCCTTGAGGCCAAAGATTGCACATTATCACTTTTAATATTGAATTTTGAACATGGTTTTCAGCTGCAGAGATACACACTGTATACTGCAGTGCTCATGAATAATGTCCAGACAAGTCTCACAAGAATGGTTCTTGTTAGAAGCTGCTGCTGACTTGGGGGTGTGTGGTTAGTATGTTCTGGTCTTGGACCTAAACTGTGCAGACTTGATATAAAAATACGGCCTTGGTCTTGGCTTACCATATGAGGTATTGACTACAACAATCCTGATAATTTCAGGATCCATTCATGTCTAGGGTGAGAAAGTTGTTGTGGTCTGACAGGCTGAAAGGGACTTTCAGAGATTTCAGAGAGCAGCAGGTGAGATCCTGTCTGCTTTTCATGGAAATGCCTCCGAAATCACTGCATCACCATTCAGCCTGACAATGACCGCAAAATACTGACGTGTCAAGGTGCTTCAGAGCCAAAAATGTTTTAAGTTTTCACCAGCAGACCAAACTGAAAAATTGTTGTTTTTATTTTTTACTAGACGGGGATTGACACAAACAAACATTAAAACAAACAATATATCAACGTTGCCCCAAACAGTCAGGCAATAGCACTTGGTGTTGCATGCAGAATACAGTATGTGGCCAAATATTTAACCCAAAAACTGAATTTGTTTCTCACTAATGCGCTCCGAAGAGATCTGATTCCTGAGCTAGAGAAATGCAGCTGCGCTCTGCCCCCCTCCTCTTATCACCAATTTGAAACAGAGAAAGAGAGACCTCTATTTCTCTGTTTCAAAGGCCATAGTAACAGTAAAAAGTTAGTACAATTTCAACTATGGTGTACTGTAGGTATCTATGTCAAGGATGCTTAGGAAGGACCAGAGCCATGGAAAGAACATTTACGCCAACAGACGTTTTGTAAACGGTCACATGGTTCATGGAGAGGCTAAACCTGACAAAATAGTTCCAGGAAGTGATTGGTGTGCAATTTGAATATATATATATATATATATATATATACATACATATATACACACACACTACACACACACACAGACAAATATATAACTTCATTTTTTGGTAATTAGTAGTCAATAAATGCACCGATTTACATTTAAAATATATAAGGTATAAAGTATAAAGTAATTAAGCTAACTTCGGAAAATATTTTGAGACTCCATTTGTGTGAAAAAACAATTCATTGGAGTGAACAGAGATGACGCAACTCTCTCTTTACATGGCTCTGGATAGGACACGCACAGTGGGGATTGAACCTATAACTGTAAAGTGGGTTTGGAATAAACTCAAGGTAGCCTATGATCTTCATACCTTCTGCTACCGTGAATTTATCCCAAAACCCACTTTTACCACTTTTAAATGACATTTCAACAACAAAACACCTACATCTGAACACTTATATTGTAACATATTCCCCTTCATAACTGTTGAGAATCAATTATTTCATTCAAAATTGCCCACTCTGTAGTACACTTTGTGAAGAGAGCTTCTGAACACGAAGGACTTCACGGTAGACCATGCTAAATATCTGGTCTG
The DNA here is from genome assembly GCA_025399855.1 of Forbesichthys papilliferus. Lineage (NCBI taxonomy): Eukaryota > Metazoa > Chordata > Actinopteri > Percopsiformes > Amblyopsidae > Forbesichthys > Forbesichthys papilliferus. The sequence continues at coordinate 12,188 of JAODOY010073505.1, forward strand.
GACATAAATTATTTCCTCTGTCAGGATTTCCATTTCCAAGAGTTTCTATTGTAGTTTTGAGATCTTACAGTTCTCACTGTAGGTGTTCAGTCAGTCAGTAAAAAGCAAGGACTTCAATGGCATTTGCTGTATACTTTTATACGTTTTAATACGTTTTATAGGACAAGCAGACGCTGATACAATACATCTACACAATATCAATGACGGCCATGCCACGTCTCCGATACAGACCAACGCTGTGGTTGCTGAGCGGTCCTCGTCGTGCAGGGACACTTCCTCGGACCTGGGACTCCTGTGGGGTCTGTTAATGCTACATTTGACAGGCAGCGCATAATTAACTCACTTACTAAATGTATTTCTATGATGTGTTAGTTCTTAATTGCGGCACAATGTGAAACTTATTATGCAAAGTATTATTGCTAAACCATGTTTGTCTATCAACACTTATTGCAACTTAACCATCCTGGAGGGGTGGATTCCTCCCTCTGTGGTCCCTTCCCAAGGTTTCTTCCATTTTCCCCCATGGGGTTTTTAATGGAAGTATTTTTTTGCCGGGGGGGAGGAGCAGGTTATGGGGGTGTTGTTCATTTCCATGTGAAAGGCTCTGAAGCCCTTTGAGACTGCAATGTGATTAAGGGCTATATAAATATATAAACTTGAGCTTCTTCATCCTGTATCTCTTCACCCTCGTCTTCCTTCTCTCCGAGGTCCTGCGCAGTTTGCTCGTCCAGACAAAAGAGAAATGGCCGGCTGTTGTATCTGTTGCATCGAAACTTGCTGCTGAGACATCTATCACCTCGCTGACAGCCCTTCCAAGCTTTCTCGAGATAAACGTATGATGGGACGTACGCTGCAGAAAGTGTGAAAGAGTGTAATTTGTCTTGCAATAAAGTCCCCAATAATTAACTTTTAAGATATATACTTGGCTCATAGAAAGTCAAATGTGTTTCCACTGGGCACAACAATTAAAATAAGTTTAAATGCAAAGTTGCTTAGATAAAGAATTACACTACTTAAATGTAGGGTCAATCTCGAGAACGCTTGCTACAGCCGAGCCTAAACAATATTCCTCTGCGCCCGCCCCACACATCGAAACGCACTGTGAAGCAAAGCGTATAGTACTACGGCTTTGTTGTTGGGAGAGGTATTCGCCTCTTTGTTTATGTTTCTATTTACAGAGCCAGGGCTATGTAGAGGTATCGGATTCTTATTTCAACACGCACAGAGAACGATAAAATTAAATTAAATTAGTGAGGTGACATTTTTGGTAAATTTGACAGAAAGTGTACTAGCTTACAATAGTCAACTATACCTTTAATAATAGTTTGCAATTTAAAGATACGCACTCACACACATACTGTGGACATCTTCTTCCAGCCATTGCATGCTCCTTTACCCAGAAGCACTGAGATGGCAGGACAGAGACTATAGAGGGCTTGCAGGATAGAAGCAGCCAACGCTGCCCGAGTAATCTCCATTGATGCACGGATGAATACTCGGCGGCATCTAGTGGGAACCGCTTTGTATCTGTGCTGATTGGACCAGGTTTACCTGCAAGACTGAGGTATTCAAGGAACCAGCACAGCCCTCCAATCCCCAAGTCACAGCCTCCAGTATTCCTGTGGCTTCAGAGCGCCTCGCAGACCTGCAAATGTCACCCGCCATAATAGCGCTTCAATCGTTCTTCCTCAGATCCTGTCACACTCGTCCTGTAGAAAGGTTTTTCTGTGGATGGCATTCTGTCATTCTCCTTCACTGTCATTTCGTCTCCTAGTGCTTTTTTCCAAGTAATGTGAGGCGTAGAAAGATACATTTCAGTCAGGCCTCATCTTCAACACACAACTTCTCTTTTTCAGTTGGTTGTTTCATCTGCAGTATAATGCTCTGCTTCTCTCGTGCTCTCTCTCTCTCTCTCTCTCTCTCTGTCTCTCTCTCTCTCTCTCTCTCGCCTTTAATGGAATCACATCTTAAATTACTCATCAAATATTGCCATTTGAGGTTTGTTAAGGATTTCAGAAAGCGAATACTACGCTTTGCTCTACAATGTATTTTGATGTGTGATGCGGCGCCGTGGAGAACCGCTGAGCGTTTTGATTTGAGCTCGAAGCTAGCAAGAATGACTGACTGTGCCTTTAACTGATGTCAATGGCAAATAACAATTGCAAACTACTAAATGGCTGCTGATTTGCAGGGAGAAACAATTCATAAAGGCGCAGCTTGAAAAATCTGGATGATTTTAAGCAGGCTACCCAAAGGTATGAAGAAGATTAATTAAACGATTTTCATTAGTTTCAGTGAAAAACAGATACAGTCATACATATAATGAACATATTTATGAGAGAAATACCTTAATAGGAGTTACAGTGCTTCAAAATGTTAGTGAGGCTGACCAGGCAATCTCCCGCTTGTCTCGTGTAAATAATTCAACACAACAAGTTGGCTTCAAGCTAACAGATATCAGTGTTAATTAATCATTGGTAGGGCATGGGCTATGCCATCTGCTAGATTTGGCAGCTTTTGGCAGTTAGAATGTCTAACTGAATAACACATTTAGAATTCATCAAAATGGAATAGAGTAAAAAATCACTGTTGGAGAAGAATATTTAGTCACAGTATTCAATTACACTGTACAGGCCAGGGCTATCATTTTCTCTTTTGTCATGCTATTCATACAGGTGAAATGTACTGTAATGTATAAAAGGTGATTTAAAATGGCGGCCATTACATGAGAAACTTGGTTTTGTGGATAATTTCAGCAGAAACTACATCTGTTCCAAGTTTATGTAGAAGCTCAGATTATATCTTCAGTACAAAGTATCAGAATACGAGCAGTTTGCACGCTTGCTTAGCATTACTGTCAAGGGGAATTCTGGTCATGTTCCTGCCAGAATGACAAATATATAAAAATGTGTCTGAATACACATTATAGACACAATATTTAATTAAGGAAGCTCTCTCTTCAAGAGAGTTTATAACATCGCATATTTTCTATGGGTAAGACAAAATGGCCTCTAATGGTAGTTTTCAAGTTAACCACTGAACACTCCAGGCTAGGTGTGTTTTCCACATATCCTCCTTGACAGGCACGTGCAGAGGGGGCGCTTTAGATGATAAAGCACCTGCCCTTTTCCCAAAAGAATCAAAAGTGCCCCTCTCTCAACATGAATTCAATGAAAAATAATATTGTGATCAAAACAAAATGCATTTAGATTGAAACATATAATGTATAATATTATATACTGCACTGCATCGCCTACAGTGTCAGAGAGTGATCATGTCCATTTGTGGCCAAATAAAGGACTTTAAATATGTTGACCAGACTAGTATTAGGCCTTCTACAGTATATTATCTTGTTGTATTATAGGTCTACATGTACTGTTATGTTGTAGGGCCTACCAAGGGGAGAGAACCAGAGATACATAAGTGATATCTCTCCAAATTTACAGAAGGGCCAAAACACAACATTTTAATATTCACATTTCATCTATCTCATCTAAATGCATGGGCCCATCTAAGGACAATATTACAAAGCTTTGCTTATGTTTAAATTAACAAGTTATTTTCATTTAATAAAAATATAACAAAAGACATCTTACCACATGCTTTTCAAATATACATTCATCAGTGCAGTTACACTCTTTTGGCGCCAACTGGCTTAGTATGTTCAGTATTAAGTATTTTGGTTTTTAATGAATAACATTAAGAATCTACTTGTGCCCTTTTGCCATGTAAAGAGCTCATAAAGAGC
>JAODOY010073516.1:0-15934 GCA_025399855.1 Forbesichthys papilliferus
TGGGCTAGCCTCATGAAAAAAATAAAATGTAAACATTGCGGTTTGCGGTACCTGCGGTTGCTTTCCACGGCCTGCGGCTGGGTTAGCAACACCGCTGTATTCGGTTTTTGCGGTTATCGCAACAGCCCTAACCACTCTCTTATATATCACTTATAATGTTATTTTGAGTATTTTTTGGGGGGGTTATTTTTATTTATTTATATATTCATATATTTTTGTTTGTTATTCACAAAATCTGCATGGTGCATTTCACAATTTCAACAATAAACAGAAAACAATTTTACTAGCAACATTTATTGCCTGGACCTCCATTTGAGTTGATCTTGATCGTCTTGTCTGAAGTTTCCAGCACAGTATACTCTATCCTTTTTGCCTGTGAGTGTGTGTGTGCCTGTGTGTCTGTGACATTATGCGTGCGCTTGTGTGTGTGTGTGGTCACCATCACACATCTCCTGCTCAGTCATTAAGTTTGTAGCGTTTATCGCGAGTTAAAAATGAAGTGCGTGATGCATTTTGCGAGCACAGGCATTACATAGGTTTGGTTAATCACCGAACATTACAGTAGTGTTTCTAATCCTCATTAGTGATGTGAGTACATGGATAATCTCCTAATAAAGCTATTAGCATGATGTAATATCTTTCAAGTCTGTATTTCGTTATTACTTAATATGATAACATGCTGCTAACAGTTGGTAATGTCGGTAATGGCCTTGTTTACAGTGAGGTAATGCTCATAGCTTGACTGCTCAATCGTGAATACAAAATATAATTTGATCAAAGCTCAAATGATTTAGCACCTTCAAAAAAATATATACAATAAAAAATATGACAACAAAAAAGGTGTAAATCTAGTTCATGTACATTTACAGTACAAGCATGTACTGTACACGGTTGTCTACCTGTCTATACAGTATAAACACATGATATTTAGAAATGCCAAATAGATCTGATTACAGTAATGTGTGGTTTGTGGCCTTAATTCCTTTCAAAGCAGAAATGAAAACATGTTTTGTCCTTTGTCCTTCAAATGTTATCACACCTTGTAGAGCTTTAGCAAACTACCGTACCTGTGTTCACCGGCATTACATTGTAGATGGCCTCATCTCTGTAGGTGAGATGTCCTTTAACCTTGTTTCTAGCCATTGTTTCTGCCCAGACGGGCTTCAAATTGCCTAGTGAGGATTATCCCATTGTACTGGCCCATATCGCAGAGTTCCATGTTTTGGAGATCATGTAATTAAATGAGAACTTTTATTCGAATTGACTCGCCCTCTCTCTCTCTCTCTCTCTCTCTCTCTCTCTCTCTTTCTCTGTCTCAAACTTGTGTCTCCTTCCAACTTGTCTTCTCATTGCCTCTCTCTCTCTCTCTCTCTCTCTCTCTCTCTCTCTCTCGCTCCATCTGTCTCTCTCTCTCTCACCCTGACTCTCTCGTCATCTGTCCGCAGATAAGAATTCAATAAGAGTGCGGCCGTGGGACGTGACATAATTATCATTAATTCTGCCGGCTGGCACTAATGGGAAGGATAGGCCAGTTACTTATCATAGCGGGACAGCCTCCGTATTGTTCATTATTTAGTGTTTGCCAAGCTGAAGACAGGCCATGTGTGCGTTAAAGCTGTGTGTGTGTGTGTGTGTGTGTGTGCGTGCACATGATGGGACTAGGTTATGTGTTGGGACCCCATGTTATCTCACCCCCCCCCCTTTCAACCACTTCTCTAAATTGGTTTTATATTACCGAAGCAGTCAGGTATGAACAAGTCATTTTCACCTCCGCCCACGTCGTTTTTATTTTACTTTATTCATTCACACTCCTTGCTCTTTTATTTCGCGTGTTTCCTTTGCGTCTCAGGGGAAGGAGCGCTTCCCGTTCGTGGCCAGGGAGATTGAGTGACAAGTGGGAGGGCCTTCACCGCAGACAGTTGGTTTTTCATCAGCTTTACTTTGTCACATCGTTTGTGCTTTGCGCCGTTCTAATACTGGAATAATGCTCAGATTAGCATGGTAAATACAGCATGCATTTGATACTTCCCAATTCTATGCTCAATACTATGGCTGGATCCTATTGTAGCCTGTTTCTTTCCCCAAGATACTGTGTGTGTGTGTGTGTGTGTGTGGAGAGGGGGGCAGACAGACACTGATGGTGATTGGACGTGAAGGTGGCAGGAGAGAGGGTCTTATCGCCCATCTGGTTGCAGCACTGGACACCTAATCCTCTGTGACAATATTTACCTGAGACCACACACACACCCGGCGGGCAATGCCAGCATGACGAGCATTATTTGTTGACCGCACAGTGTGTGTGTGTGTGTGTAAACTCTAATGAATTTGAGGCTCCCTCTACTTGCTAGTGTGTATGGCTTCATGTCTCTGTACATAGCGTGCATCTGCATACTTGACGTCCTCCTCAGAAGCCACATGTGTGGACACCGACACATACTGGACTGTATACAGTGTAGTATACTGTGTAGTATGTGGTGGGTGCACTGTACACATGTGGCTTACAGTGCTCCTGGCTATAACTACGCTGTGTCTTCTGTTTTAAATTCTAAAACCCGAGTGCCCCCACGGGGTGGGGTTAGAGCACTACCCCACCACTCTCTGAGTGAAGCCCTTATGTTTAAGTACATGTGTGGCTGCCTTTTATTATATATTATTAAATACATTATATAGATATTATATAGATTATTATACATGTCTGTATCGCCAAGCCTCTCGGCTATCAATATCATCTTAACGATCATCGCCCAAATGAAACATTATATCAACAACCAGGCCGATAAAGATGAATGTCGCAATTTGCGTGTACAAATATTGCATAATGCACGTGCACACGTGCACACGCATGCACGCGCATAGCAAATGTATTAATCTCAGTCAATATATGCATATCATGCAGCATCTGAAACAGCAGACTCCCGTGGTTCTAACCATATACTCTCCACTTGTGTGTTGTTAAGTTTATACATTTTGATGATATGAATTACGTTTTCTGAATTACAAACAACACACTTCTTCTTACCTTTGTTGATTTTGTTGATTACGGTTCCTTTCGATGGAATAAAAACCACTTGAAACGGGTATAAGATATAGGTTTTAAGAGGTACAGTGATCGATTATGTGCTAATACACCAAATATCTCATTGCAGTTCGCTAGCTGCTCATTCTCTGTGCGTGCTGAAAAACTAATCTGGTACTTGTACACAGGCCTGGCACCATAAATGGGAACACAAAGTGGTGCAGACCGCGTTACACAACACTAGCCTAGTGTTTCCAATGTGTGGGGCGGAGCTTCTGAGGGAGCACCGTATGTCATTGAAGGGTGCTTTTGTTTTATCGAGTTCAAATATCTCTTCAGAATGACTTACTATATCTTGAAATTATGGTCAGGTTATGAATCATGCGTTCTCTTCCTTTGCTCTGAGAGGACCCACACACACACACACACTACAGTACTGTACAGCCGGGAGGGTTTAACTCCAAGTATTTAGTTCTGTCAGAGGAACTTATTGTATTTGTGTCACATTCTCTCTTCAGTGTGCGTGTGTGTGTGTGTGCGCGCGCGTCGTGTGTGTGTGTGTGTGTGTGTGTGAGAGTAGCTGTGTGTTTCTCACATCTTCGTATCTCCTCCCTTAATGTCTACTGCCCCCATCTCCCGCAGATGGCAGAGCAACAGACGTTTCCCTTAGATGGGATTGGAAAATAATTGGATAAACGCAACACACATATACACACACACACACACACAGACACAGGCACAAAAGTGCACGTTTTAATAACAAACGTTGCATGCACGTTTGCATAAATAAATACATAACGCGTGCACGTGGAAATCCACACTTTAAAACCATGCATGCCAAATGAACAAAGATGCTATAAATAAGGAATGGGCGGGGGGGGGGAGAGTAGTGGGAGAGGAGAGGGAGATTGAGTAGTCAGGGGCAATGAGTCGTATTCTCCTGGCCGTCTGTCGCTGACTCTAATGGCGCCCCCTGCTGTGACGACCCCCTCACATCATCAAAGCGGCGGGCTGGGTGTGTGTGGGGGAGGGGGGGAGGGGCGTGTGTGTTTGAGACCCCCCGACCCACCTCCTGGAGAGACCTTCAGTAGTGTGTGTGTGTGCGTGCGTGCAGCACAGCACCCCCCCCCCCCCTTTTTTTTTTTTAGTGTTTGTTTCTTGTGCTGCCAAAGTGAGTCACATTGGGTGACGTGCTCTTTTAGAATGTGACCCAATGGGGTCTGTATATAAGCAGACCGGTTATAAGAAAAATAGTACTAATTCCCAAACATTATGAAGCAGCAGGTATGTGCAATGTGATATTACCTACGTCGGACGCACATGTCGTCTGTTTCTTTGCATAATACCAGCACCTGTAAACCCATAACCCAATCCGTTGCGCTTTATGTCATAATGAAAGAGGTGAGGAATAGCTTGCGTTGCCATAGCTACCGGGTGACCAAATCTCTAGCTGTGGCACGGTGTTTGAGAAGGGATGGGGTCGCCGTTGAAGTCGATCGACACATGAACCAGGTCATACTCCCGCAAAGATTGCTGTGAAATGATTCAATGCGCGTTCCTTGAAAATGGTTTTCCCCTTCACGGCACCCGTCCCGTTACCCCAGACTGTGACCGAGTGTTTATATGGTTCATGTTGGAAGACACTTATTACTGTGAGGACTTAACTGGTCTTTGTACTGCCTGCACCAAACAGACCTACAATTTAATATTGACACATGCTCATAGTACGCACACGCGCGCACACGCATGCGCACACAGTCTTAAGGATGTTTATCCAAGGAGACAGTTAATTAACAAGTGACTTCATGTATTGCCGACTTACACATACGCGCGCGCGCACACACACACACACACACACACGCCATACGCAGCTGTCACAGACGAGACCCATGCATGTTTGCCTTGCTGATTGGACAGCCAGGCCAACCAGGCAATGCTGTTTGCTTAAGCCAATGGCCTCTCAGCTTATCGCAGAGCCACTTTCATAGGGTACATACAGTACATACCGTACGCTCCGAGGTGCCCACACTGAAAGATATGCATTCAAGTAACTATGCACATTGCATATTGTAGGGTCAAGGCTTTGACATTAAAGGGTCTGGCCGCTCGAAACTGTGACATTCATAGGAAATATGGCAGTGAATTAACTCAAGTGGTGATTGTAGCGGACTAGTCCACATATCACACTGTGTTAATGGCAGTCATTTATCACAGACTCACGGGTTGGCACGGCTCCCTCTGATCGGCATAGGGTTAAACGCCTGCGCTGCCTATGGCTGTGCATGCCCGCGTACGACGTCTGACCTTCCGGAAGGGCAGGGAGAATAACCGAGTAGTTGGCCCTGGCTGTGGCACATCGATCGCGAACCCCTGCGCACGCACGCACGCATGCACACACACACAGCCTCATTGACCTAACCGTCTTACATATGAGTGGCGGGGCCAATTTCTCTCCCTTTTCTTCCCTTTGCTAATTTATGGCCATTGATCTACACAGGCCTGGATTTATATACACTCATCACGCTCTCCTGCTCTCTGCCTCTTGCAGGTGCACACTTACACACACACACACACGCACAGTCTTTTTGCGGTTGTGGTTTACCATACAGTGTGACACTTATTCCTGCTACCTCAGCAGAGCAGGACTCACAGAATGTTCTCATTCAAGTTCCCAAAGTCTACAATGAAAGGTAGTGATACAGTATCAGCCACACTGACGTTCTGATGTTACTCTTGTTCTAGTAAAGGCCATTTGATGTGACATCGATGTGTTAATCTGCTAAAAACTGCTTTTCAGATGTATATTAAGGATGAAGCACATTCAATGCAGCATGTTCATTTAATGAAATCTGTTCTCATCTGACAAAACAAGATTTTCACTAGTTCCACCACCTACATCCAAATAATTAAAATATATAGCGTTCCTATTACAATCCTAACAGTTAATCATAAAAGCAATGTTTCATTTAGATGTCATGGTTTAATAAACATTAAAATGTCTTCTCTTCTTAATGCCACTGTCCCCAGTGGCATTAAGAAGGTTCATGGCCTATGGAAGCCTATAGGGGATTGCCTCCTTTGATCCATACATGGCAATTAATCCTAATTTCCAACAGCGATGCTAAAACAAATGTCTGTACTGATGGATTTGGGCTTGCCTTAGCTATAATAATAATAAAAATAATAATAATAATCTTTACTTACATAGCACTTTTCATACAGAATTGCAGCTCAAGGTGCTTTACAGAGAGGGGAGACATAAACGAACACAGTACAGATAAACAACATTAATCAAAATGATTAAACGATTCAGATTAAAAAATGTATAAAAGAATAATTAAAACAGGTGCATAAAGGAATACAATAAAGATACGTAACATGATGCTGAAATTATGAAAAAATGGTTAAAGGAATCAGATGAAAGAAATTTAAGAGAAATTCAAAACCTTATCATTTTTGTTGCTATGACAGAATGCATGCTAATCTGGTAGGAAGTGCATATTCCAGTAGCAGTTTAGTTATCAGTACATGTCTTTTATGGGTGGTTATATCCCCTTGTACCCACTAACCTCAGTGTAGGAATTACCAAGGCTCCCTCGTACGCAGGGTGCTGTTTAGCCTCAGATATACAGACCCTGCATGTATATTCAACAACCACCTTAGACTGTGCTTGTTCGGTGGGATTGATACACAGGTATCCCTGTTCCAGAAGGGCCTGCCACATGTCTTATTCCCACCACAAAAACACCGGTGGAGCCTTCCATGAGATTTTCATTTTTAGCAACATAAGGGGTATAAGAATGGTTAAAAGAATACAAATACACAATATTATACTGAAATGACATGACAACTAAAATAAATAAAATAAGGTAAACAGCAGATTAAGATAGACAACAGACACGCAGCACGTGCACCATTTTCTGTAGCAGAGTAGTTCAGTTGCATACAAGCTAGCTAAAAGCTAAGTTGAATAGATGCCACCAATGTGCAGGGAGATCACTATAATTCTTACAACTAATGCAATACACAACACAAACATTTCTAGATGTGTTTGCAAGTGTATTGAATCATATTGGAAAGGGGGAGGCTTAAAATGTCTGGGATTTTACTAGTCAGAGACTAACTGAGTTTAGTCTTAGCCAATGTGTTACACAATACCTACTATGTAAGAGTTTTCTAATAAGTGCAAGAGAGAATCTGTCTGTAGCATACAGTAATATACTGTATAGGTTCGTAGTGAATCAGAACTTGCTGTAACCTAACTTGCTGTAACGTAGGGGTTATCAGAGAGCTTGGATATACTGTAAGCCCCAACATCTATACACGGTTATGTCCACCTGACCACAGTTCAGAGGTTTATCAGTTAGCTTTGGGTCTGTCTCAGGGTCCAAGACTCTCTGGTTTTCACCTGTCCCCACACTCAAGCGCGTGCACGCATCTGTGTGTGTGTGTGTGTGTGTGCATGTGCGTGCGTGCGTGCGTGCGTGCATGTCCAGGCGTGTGCGTGGGGTCGGCAGACAGCCAGGTGGCCAGGGAGAGTGAGCAGAGCAGGGAACATATCCTGCAGACCCTGACTGACCTGGCCAGGGGCTTCCAGGACATCGCTGACCGCTGCCTCCTGGTGTTGCACCTGGAGGTCAGGTATGAGACACACACACACACACACACACACAGGGAGAGGAGCTCTTTGACCATTTTGTTGTTTGCTCAAAGCTCAAGATTTTCAAACAGCTTTTTTTATTAGCTTTTTATTATATTATTGAATAGCTTGCAATAAAAAAAACGGTACAGTTCAGTGGTGTGTTTGGTTGTTTCTGTATTTTCCGTATTACATTTATGGAGGGAGGATGGCTTGTGACTCGAGGGGCTGTTTGAGGGCCACAGGTCGTGAGAGGTTAAGAATCACCGTAATGGTGCTTCCTTATTTGTCCCAAAGAGCCTTTGAGCAGGGCAGCCCCTGCCAAGGTTACCTTGAGGTCAATGGCTCCTGTGCTGCGACTTATGTGTGTTGATCGCCTGTTAATGTCCAAGTTAATTTAGCACACAGAGTATTTCTCACTCCACAAGCCCTAATAGCCCTAATGGCTCTCTATCAAGGCTTGTCCCTTCACCATCTAGCTGTGCTCTCCCTCGGGGACAGTGTGTGGCTTATGCAATGTTGTCTATGGCCGGAGCACGAGCATCCCCCAGGCTGTTGTGTAGCTGAACGCAACACTCCATTGACTCTGCCCATCTCGAGAATCTCCCCTGATGGAGGAAGCGGCCTAAACGAAGCCGTGAGGAGAGGGAGCCAATGAGCTGGGTGGAAGAAATGGGAGTGAGCCGTGGCATGAAGGGTTTTAGATGAGGGAAGGGGAGGGGTGAGGGAGGGGGGGGGGGGGGGGGTAAGAGAGAGGACTGCTAAGGAAGAGAAACGAGAGGCTCAGATATAGGTTAGGATAGGGAGATAGCCGGGGATGAAACGGAGGCATTAAGGAGGGCAACTGAATGCTGATGATGAGCTGTGCTCCCTCTGACCGTTTTAAAAGTCCGCTGCTGTCTGCACGGCGTGCTGATTGTGGCGTTGTGAGAATATTGACTCTGTAGCCAGTGCAGAGCTGTCTGGATCAGCGCATTATCACTGGCAACCTCACGAACACGGAGCAGGGCTTTATTGTGACGAGCTGAGGGGAAATGAAAGGACATTTTTTTCCGGATGGTGTAATATTCACTTCGTCCTTTTACCTGACCTCCTCCACCGGCAGCATAGCGGTAGCTAGAGCTGAACAGAAGAAGAAAACGACTTCTTTATATGGTGACATATATTTAAGGGCCATTCAAATTCATGATGAATGTTAAATGAAAGTCAATGTGCAGTGTAAATTAAAGGCTAGAACAATATCCAAGATCTCTATATCTAAGAGCCTCCATTTGAAAAACATTTGATCTTTGGCAATTGCATAGAACTCCAAATAGCCTAAGTATGTGTATAATTGCGTGTAGTATGCACACTTGTAGTGCCAATCTGCTGTCATAGGAGGCATCCCATCACTTTCTTGGCTCCAGGGTGCACTGCTTCCACTACCTGATCCCCCTGGCCAAGCAGGGCAACTACGCCATCGTGGCCAACGTGGAGAGCATGGACTACGACCCCCTGGTGGTCAGACTGATCAAGGACACCTCGGCCATAGAGGAAGCCATGACAGCAGCGCTGCAGCAACACAAGTTCCAGTATATTTTTGAAGGTCAGTCCAGGGTCAGCAGAATGGTTTGAGTCCTCCAATAACAGTTGACCGTTTTTTGAGTCTGTTTTCCTGTAATAGAGAGCCTAAGTCACTTCCACATTATGGGACCTTAGTTTGGAAAACATATGTATGTAGTCAACGACAAGAATCAAATTATTTTTTGATCCCGTTTGAATTGTGACACGAAGTGCACATATGATGTGTGTATATTTAAAAGATAATTGTGCAAGTCAAGAACGTTGCAGTTTGTTGTGAAACTATAAAGTAATCTTTGGATTTGTGTGTAATCAGTGACAGTGACTGTAGTGACACTACAGCTTTTGACGTCACACGTCACCAAAACAACGCTCTCTTGTGGAACCAAATTCCATGACACTAACGCGACACGGGGTTTGTTGTCTTACTTAATTATATATTTTCACAGTCTTATACTTCAACAAATGCACGACAAACTAGGACATCCTTGACTCGAAACATTATCTTTTAAATAGTCAGACATCATATGTCTTCTTCGCGAGCACGCCTGCCATTTCGCCTGAAAAGGCTCAGTTCTGTACTCCGTGTGCTGAAAATACACGCGTACTGTAGCACTTTTCATTTGCGTCCGCGTAGCTTGCGTGGATCCAGTGTTCGGTTTTGAGCTGGACGTCTGCAACTCTCCCGTCTTGTAACGGAGCCTTGGCGGGCGGAGCCACAGTATGGACGGGTTCCACACTGGTGTTACCATCGGGGTCTTTCTCCGTCTCTGTGCTCCCAGGCCTCGGCCACCTGATCTCCTGCATTCTGATCAACGGGGCGCAGTACTTCAAAAGGATCAGCGAGTCCGGCATCAAGAAGATGTGCCGCAACATCTTCGTGCTGCAGCAGAACCTCACCAACATCACCATGACCAGAGAGGCTGACCTCGACTGTGCCAGGTCAGGACATGCACGCACGCACGCACATACCCTAAACTCTGTCAAGGCAGCACAGAGACAGATGGTCAGGCAAATTGGACGCTCCTGTGTGTGTGTGTGTGTGTGTTTGTGTGGGAGTGGGGAGGGGGGGGGATTGGTTCTTTTAGTTGTTTTCAGTTTGGCTGCTGTCATCCGGTTCTCTCTGGTTATGCCCACCTGAGGCACTGTCCCCCACCCCGAATAAACCTTACACGCTACAACACAAGTGCACGAGGAGAGCAACATGGTGTGTGTGTGTGTGTGTGTGTGTTCATGTTCAATCATGTGTTCAGTATGATTTCTGTCCTTGTAAAGTGTCAGCAGGGACAGACAGAGAGGGAGGGAGGGAGGGAGAGAGCGTGTGAGGGAGAGAGAATGAAATGGAGATGCCCTATCTCACTGAATAGAGGTTAGCGTGTTGTTACGGGGGCGTGTGTGTATTGTGCTTTGTGTATCCCCTAAAAGAGTAACCAAATAACTGAAAAATGTAACGGACCTTTCGCCAGTGTGATTGACAGGCAATCTGACTAATCATGAGGTCAAAATGTTGCGCTGCACTGTGTCGGATAAACGACAATCAAATCTGTTAACTTTAAACTTGTATTCGTTGGGAAAATGTCGAAAGGATTTGATGGGATATGTAGACAACATGGACAGCTATGTATATCCTACCGTCAAAAAAAAAATGGGCATTTGCTGCCCGAATAATTTTGCGGCAATATTTCTTATTAATTGAGAATCAAACAATCTAATATTAAAGTGACGATTGTCTTTATTTTAGGTTATCTATCATATCGCTAGTAAACATATTTTTGTAGATAGGCGTTCGCCGTGGAGATGTACTGGTACGACCCAGCAGTAGGCTGCAGTAAAGGGTTTTATTTGTTTTTTAATGAAATAGTAGTAAATAGAAACTGATACCATCAGATAGCTTAATCTTGCTGTTTTCTGATTTCTCCCTATATTGTTAATTACACAAGTATGGGTGTTATCAAAGTCGTCTCTGATGTTATGGTCAGCTCAGAACCATGTGGGTCAGCTGTCTGACAGACCAGCCCATGGGCATGGCTAACTCTCTTCTGGCAAAAGAACCATTGTAGGAGCAGCACAATCTAAAGGTTAAACAATCGTTATTCCAGTCGTTTTCTCTGTTGGTTCCAGATGTTATAAGGAGACATAATATGCTGTCTGTTGCATAGCTGGGCACATCACCTTGTACATTGCTCACAATAGCCTATGGAAGGGTCTTTTAAAGTAACACATAATTGACTGATTCAAGCCCGCCCCTTTTCGCACCTGTCCTCCTAGCATTTTTTTAATGCCTGTTTTCCTGGAATAGCCTATTATGCTGTTTTGTCCAGCCTAGTTACAGTAACTAGGTTGGACAGGTGAAAGGGACGGGGCTAAGGATCGGTTAATTGACGAACTGAAGTCAGTCCCAAAGCAATGCAAACAACTTTACGTCGTTAGGAAAAACAACATTACCACTTAAACAAGATATATTGTGTTTCTGAAGGTTTGCACTATAAATATGTTACATTAGTTCAGAAGGCAAAACAAAAGATTAAATGAAGTGAGCTCTGAATGAGTGAGTGTCCTTGTGTGTGCGTGCGTGTGTGTGTGTTGTATTGCATGTCTGGAGGCGTAGGAACCTTGATTAAATGATTATTTCTCTACCTGTCAACTTTCATTATAGAGAAATATCTTAGCTTTTTCTTTGCCCACCAGACACGCACATGCACCAACGCACACGCGCACACGCACGCCACACCCTCTGATTACCAGACCTGGGAGATGAGGAGGTGTTGATTGGGAATTGCAGTTCGGATTGTTTACACATTCATGGCTTTGTGAACTGAGTGGCCTCCAGCTCCCACACACACACATACGCCCACTCACTCACACACGCGCACCCCTCGCCTCGCCTCACAACAACCCACACACAGACACTTAGTTAGCCCATTCAGAATATTGAAATCACCATATTATTGCATCTTACATGCATATTCATATGTACCACACGCCCACTAGTGCAAAAAGTTTCCTTGCAGTGTTTCTAGTGATTTAATCACATCATTTGACGCTACATATTTACTTTCCTAGCAGAAAGTATTTTTTGTACATTGGATTATATTAAAATAGGGATGTGTGTTTTCGAAAAGTTTCAGTAGTCTCCTAGTGAAAACAATTAGTCACGTCTATTGTAGTGCTGTTTATTCTTTATTATGCCAACCGTATGCACATCAACATAGAACTCATTATCTATCAGGGAATCTGGCTCAGTAAATGTCTTCCAAATAAACTTAAACTCATCTATTCTAATTAGCGTTTAGCTAGTTTAGCGTTAGCTATGTAATAAATGCAATACTCTGCACTGCTAAACTGCTACAGAAAATGGTTCACATGCAACGTGACTAGCTTAATCTGCTGTCATCTTATTTTAATTCTTACTATATTTTAGTTATGTTATTTCAGTATCATATTAAGTAATTGTTGTGGTGGAAAAATAGACCTGTGGCAGGCCTGTTTGGAACAGTGATCACAGAGACACATTGTTGTCTGTGTATCAATCCCACCAAACAAGCATAGTCTGTAGTTGTTTTGGTAAATATACATGCAGGGTCTGTATATCTGAGGCTATACGGCACCCTCGTATGCGTACAAGGCAGCCATGGTAATTCCTACACTGAGGTTAGTGGATACAGCCATATAGCCAGCCATAAAAGACATGATAAATAAACTGCTACTGGAATATGCACTTCCTCCACCAGATTAGCATGGCGCTATACCGTGGTGCTGACATTCTGACATAGCAACAAAAAGGTTTTAATTTCTCTTATATTTCTTCTTAGATTCCTTTAACAATTTTAATTAACGTACTGTATGTCATTTCAGTATAATGTTATGTATCTTTATTGTATTCCTTTATTTCTTTTTTCTTTTTTTTATCTAATTCCTTTCACTATTTGTATTAATGTGTTTTCTCTGTACTTCTCTATTTGTTTATGGGAAACACAACAAGTGTACTTGCATTCCCTCTCTGTAAAGCAGTATGAAAAGTGCTATATAAATAAAGAGTATTATAATTTAAAGGGATAGTCAAGGGAAATCAGTCATTTTAGTCTTAATGTCATTAAAGGATGTAGAGGCTTAATATAATCACATACAAACTATGAAAATCAACCTCCATTTGAATCACAAAATATTCCCTATATTTATTTCACTTTCTGTCTGTCCGGTGATTTTCTGGGTGGAGTTAACTCGATCGTGGGGACGTCATGTGGCTCCTGGACTATGAAAAGAAAAAGTGTCACGATAAACGTCACTTTGCGTTTGAGTCTGACTGCCTACTGCAGCTTCTGTAGTACATTTGTACTAGCTGAAAGATACTCTGAACTAACCATTGTGACACAACTTGGATTATACATGTATATTTGGAAGTTTCTTCAGGTACTTCTGTCTTCTGACTGTTCATAAATATACCGTTTTACTGAGGCAATCCCACCTGCTTAAAGACGGGCCATTGCAGCTAGCTGGACGAGTGAGTTGCAGAGTTGAAAGGGGGAGGGGGTATGGGGGGACATTACGAACACGCCCATTCAGCCCTGAGCCTTTGGCATAATGTTAACACACTTATTATTATTTTTGTATTATTATTTATTTGGTTGATGTATATTAAATATATCCCTCTGCAATATATTGGGAATATTTCTCCATCCATCCATCCACCTCTCTTTCATTTCTCTTTAAAACATCGCTGTTTGCTCATGCTGCCGACTGCTACTAATTAAAGGCAGGGTCAGTAATTCTCGTGAACGCTTGCTATCTTGCTCTGCTTGCTAACTCAAAACAATATGCGTCTGCAACGCCACGCCACACATTGTAACACATTAAGTACGTTTTGTTGCTCCTAAATGGAGCCAGGGCTGTGTAGCTAGTTCATTAACTTGCAATTTGCTTGCAATACCTTTTTTATACCTGTATACCTATTTGCAATACCTTTTATGCCCAAATAAACAGGCCAGCATTGTATCCGTAGAATAGAATGTATTTTAAAAAGATTAAACCATGTAAGGCTATAGCAGGATATATCAATAAACTTGATGGTCAAATATGAATGACAATTTGACTGAACACTGAACATGAATGATCGGTTTATATACTGTAAGGTGTAGTACCTGTCCAACCATGCATGCTTCTGGTTGTTGTAAAGAAAAACAAGCCATGTCCACATGTTCAGGTGAAAGTCCCGTTCAGAGCCTGTTAACTCCAGGGGCTCCATGTCTGCATCCTTTTCACTTTCCATTATATCGGCCTCAGCATCTGCCATCCAGTAGGCCAATGTGTGCCATCGCAAACTCCAAATCTGTCCCGATCGAGTCGGATTGTGTGCAAAACAGTTTGAAGCACAACACCTCCCAGATGAACAGTTATCTCATTTTAGTATGCATTAAGGTGTGTCCATTTCGAAGTCCAATTAAAAAATACATAAGTTGATATATGACCACTGAAATGCTGAGAGAAGCAGAGGCGCGACAAAAGAAACACATTATCTTTTAAATTAAATATTATTGTCTAAAGATGCTGCCTACTCTAAAGTTGTGCAAACTCTAAACTAATTATTGCACTTGCAAAGTATATTAAATAGGTCACTACAGGGCAGTTTTGTTTGCATTGCACATTTCATTCAAACACAAAGCAATTCAAAGTGCTTTGCATCCAGCAAGATGAAGAGATAAATTGATTAAATACCGATACAAAATAAAGCAGGATAAATAAGAACACAGAACTATAAAAGCAATTCCACACCGACAGGAATGCACCTCTAAGCATTTAAAAATAAAAAAAAAAGAGGTCCACAGATTCTCAGATGTCCAACTTCCAGCGGTATGTGTGGTAACGGCCAGTAAACTGTTAGGGATTACGTTACAAAGTATGGAATGCATGTACGACGTCATAATAATGAACAAGGCAAGCAACATTGTGCGACAATAGGCACCCCCTTGCTTCTTCAACTGAATTGTTGCCATCTGGGCAACGTCTTTTTAACAGTTAACGCATATAATAATAAGCAGGATAACCAACTGGTCTGGCTAGCCTAATCTGTTGTGAGGTACGTCAATGTGTGTACTGTGTGTCTACTGGTGATGAAACACACATTTGTGTTTGTAAAGCGAGAAAGAGCAGCTGAAAGAGGAACATTAATTAGTACTTCACGACCACCTCTGGAGAAAGAAGACATGGGCTAGCTGCAGGAGATACTTTTGAGAGCAGGTGAGTGTTTGTGCTTGCTTGCCTGGGTGTAGCCTGTTTGCACCAGTATGAGAAAGGGAGGGAGAGAGAGAGAGAGAGAGCGCGCCAGGCAAGGGCACAGTAATAACCATCGATCTGAGTTAAAACTACGGAGAGACCTCAGACACTGCACAACTCCACACACACGAACATGTGCACGTGTGTGCAAACACGCGCGCAAGAAGCATGGGGAAACAGTGGCATCTACTGGCTAAAGGAATGAACTACTACTGTAGTGTTATTGTTTATTCCTGTAAACATTTTATAAACTCTTGCTGGGGGTGTGTGTGTGTGTGTGTCCTTGGAAATGATTTCCATCCAAAACTCTTACGTGAGAGGCAAGAGACATAATTCCTAGCCCCACACACACATAGACCATCTGTTTAGAGCCTCAGTGTGTGTGTGTGTGTGTGTGTGTGTGTGTGTGTGTGTGTGTGTGTGTGTGTGTGTGTGTGTGTGTGTGTGTG
>JAODOY010073527.1:0-15933 GCA_025399855.1 Forbesichthys papilliferus
TATGTGCTAACCATGGTGAGGACCCCTGCTGGGTGATACAGTCCTTTGCTTATCTGTTCTTAGTGTTGGCCGGTGTCGGAACGGGGGAGGGGCGGTGTGTGTGTGTGTGTGTGTGCGCTCCATAAGCATGAATCACCAATGGGGCATGGTTAGGCTGCTGGATCACTACATAGGATGTATTCAACATTTTTTTTTTTTTAGGCAAGGCGCTGTATTCGTCATAACATCTTGCCTGACTGTATAGTGTGAGGTCGCACTAGTTGTGACGCCCGCAGTGTTTAGAGTAGGGGGTGGGTCGGTGGGAAGGGATAGGGTTACATCTCTGGTTTCGTTAACCCCCTGTTTTAACAGAGACAGGTATTTTTGCAGGACCTGATTGTACACAGCAATCTTCCCATAATCAGGCATGTCATCGTGTTCTAGTATGGCACACATTTTCTGGTCCAATGTATTCTCAGCATGTTTACGAATACTCTGAGTTGGTAGAACTGCTGGCCAGTTCTGAGTTGACGAGGAGCTACCAAGCACAGCTTCTTTGATGTTGTCATAACAATTAGCGTCTCACGACATCACTGATAGCGTTGGTTATGAAAGGTAATGCTATTGATAGCAAGCATTAAGAAGCCACTAGACTGATTTAGAATCTTGCGCTTAGTCTTCACACTAGCATTCTTCTTTGAGAACTGTTTAATTACGTTTTTTCATCTGTGCAAGGCCTTAAGATGCTGTGCTGTTAGCGGGACGTTACCCTTCAAAACATTTAATGCAATCTCGCATAATGATAGGATAAAATCATTCGAGCATGTTGCTAATATTTTTTGACGTTCTCTAGACCCAGTAGCAACTAGTAGCAACAGAGGTAAATTCTTTTTAACTCGTAAAGACATTATCTGCGCTTATTTCTTAGGTAGATAGACTACCGTGTGTTCCCCTGGGAATATCTTAGCCCGTAGCCTGAGTTTGTCTGGACATCTCGGCGTTGGGTCCAACAATAAATACTCATGTGGCTCTTTAACTGCATCCGCATAACTCTCCATGAAGTATGATTTATTATCAGGAGCTATCTGCTGTGCTAGGGTCCTTGTTTGAAGTTTGTCTCTGGGTTTTTTTAAATAATATCATATAATTCGTATTAAGACTGATAGTACAACTATATTTTCCCTGTTGAAAAACATTCTGAACCAGATACCATGATATTCATATGATGGCATCAGTCATCACATCGTCCAGAATTATTAAATTGCGTGAAGATGTAGGACAGAGTTCACTGTCTGAAAATGTTTCCGGTATTCCTTCTATGAATTTCATTTGAAACTTTTTTTCAGATCGTCATAAAGAGGCTGATATGAACTATATACCCACACAATATTTGTAGGACTGTGATCAAAAATGACATCAGAGTTTTCAAGCAACCGCTTAACAAACATAGTTTTCCCAGACGGAGGGGCCAGAAACTATACAAGTGCATGGGGTAATCAGGCTGGAATCAAAAACAAACTTAGTACATTCAGACATCATTAATACAGTACAGTTTCAATAAACATAACATCAATACACAGCATCAGAGTAACTAGCTAAAACATCAATGTTTGCTTAGCATTTCAGTAGAAAAAATATTCAATATTAATAATAAATTTTTACGTCTTGTCTCAAAATGATTTCAGTGTTTTAAAATACATAGCAGGGTAAATATTTTTCCACAATCGAAATAAAACAATGCCTAACATAGGGTTTCCAAATAGATAGCATTCAGATTATATTCATATAATCAACATTTTAAAAATGTCTTTCACATTGTCTTCAAATACATAACACGGAAAATATTTTTCATATAGCCATCATTTAAAAATCAAAGAAAAGCTTACACATTGTTTTCAAACAATCAATATTTCAAAAATCAAAAGGCAGGGTTTTACCGTCAGCTAGCACTCTGCGTTTATCATAAACGACACGGAACCTGTGTGCACTGAGGCGTTCCGCAGTTGGAAGGACTTTTTATCGCGCAGAATATTATGCTGCAACACAGAGTTCAGATGCTACATCCGGGTTTCTCACATAATTTTCAACTAGATTACACGTTATCAAAATTAACTGTGGCTGCGTTCTCATACGTCTGGGTAATCCCTTTATCCTTTAACACTGTCTTACCAGCTCTGGTGGTGTATGCATAACTTTTAGGTCCGGAAGAGACCCATGAGTGTATGCTATCACCAGCTAACTCATCAGTAAGATCACCTAGGGGTAGGATGACGTCATCGTGGTGTCGTGATATAACACCTGCTCACCCAATTTCTCCATAGCATCAAGCAACAGGACGAAGCATTTCATGTACGCCTGAAAGATATTGTTACTCTTTTTATTAAAATGCCATACCTCAACGATTTTACACACCGTGTACCCCGTGTACACGGTGTGTAAAACAGCCTTCTAGAGGGCGCTACAACACATTGAATCAGCCTATAGTAGCTGCCTACATCTGCAAAGTTGTCTGTTATGATGCGGGGGTGGCCTAAAGGATAATCAAACGTAATGTTACAGTATGGATACAGACTAGTAAAATCCACATAATGAATTGTTTCATCATTGCTGGCTGTGTAACGAAGCTGAATACCGTTAACCCGCCCCCCATACAGGCTAGCCCATGGGTTGAATGGTTCAGGAGCATTGTAATCATGTAGAAACGACTGTACCTTGATATTAGACTTTTTAACAACATTCCACTCATGCTCCCACATTGTAACAAGATTTAACTTATACTTTGAAAGCCTAGAGCCGCCGGCATTTTAGCTAACCCCATGGTGAGAAAACTATATGAGTCGATATAGCGTTGTTTGTATGCCTTGTTGACGAATTGTAGAACTTTTTACCCTTGCATAGTCATGTTGGGTGCTATCCCTTGGGCAGTTAAAACCTCTAAAATCAGATGCGAGTCAAATCACTTAGCATTGTGTGCCACGATATTCTAGGATTTATAGCGAGGTTTTCGGATGTGTTTAAGAGAGTCTATAACGCAGTTAACACCGCTGGCTGACCACATTACCCCCCTTGCTGTTATTGTTGTTACGAGATATGGTATGTGTTTATTATGTTCATCTGTATATTTTTCAAAATCGTAAAAGATTATTTTATCGGTAGGTTGTGTGCTTTGTGGTAGAGGCTGAATGTAGCACTCGTGTTCTTCCGCATTCATGCCGACTGGTAGAGGGGCACGACATATCGGGCAGTGTTGCGCTTTGCATTTGTGTGGTTTTGCATTCACGCGGACGACATAATAGGTCAATTTGCAGTCCTTGCATTTTTTTCTTCAGATCACACATACTGGCTCCTATAGCAAATTTAGAATTTGGTTGGACTGTCTTGTGTTTTTCAAAACAGTATAAGGTTCTGCAGGACTTGTTAAAATCCTTCCAATACTTCCAATAAGGCTGTCGTTTCATGCAGTTGGAGTCTTTACACACACTGCATAGATTAGGGCAACTGTGTGTCGTGGCGTTGTTAAAACCCTTATGACAGTGATTACAGAAATAGCTTGTGCCAAAGAATCCAGCAGGATTTTTAAGTCCGTAATAGTGGTCGTCTATTAGTAGCATATATAGCGGCTGGGGGTCGTTAAGCCTGTCGGTTTTAAACGGTGTCAACACTTTCCCATATTTCCCTCAATTAAACACAATGATTTGTTTTTGCACCTGTTTGCATCTGTAAACGCTACATCTGTGTCCTGCGTAAGACCTGCATCCGCCTGCAGTTTTTTCCCACATTCTAGCGCCATCTGATCTGTGTAATCAGGGTGTATCAAATGGGCTAAATTGATGGCGAAACATAGCTGGTTATCAACATTCTCCAAAATGTTGCCATTTTTTATACAGGTCTGATTTAAGGATACTAGCATATGGTCGGCGCGGGGTGACCGCACCAGATTTACTACAAACACTATTTCCCTGTCCGCTAGAAGGTGTTTGTTAGACTGCACTAGGCGTTCGAGTAGTGATTAAACGTCTTGGGGCCCTATATCGCCTGTATCGAGAATTAGTGACGCTTCCGCGGTTATACCTGGGCCCTGTAATTTTAGAAGGGTCGGGGAGGTTTAATAACTGTCTGATCTCGATATTATTAAATGTTTCACGACGTATTATAGTGGGTTGCACTCCGCCCCCTTGCTGCACTGCCTCTTGGCTATTTAACTAATTCAGATCCATAACATCGCTATCTGAAAACCCATCCTGATGGTGCAAGTCCTCAAAACACGCCGAATTGTCAGAATGCTCCGAATTGTCAGAATGATCTGAAACCATATCAGCATTATCAGAATCGTGTGATTGCGTATTTAAGTCGATGGTGTTTGACAAGCTACCATTAACGCATGCGTGGAGGTTAGCTGAGGGTGTGGTTGTATCGCTTTTATCAAAATCCTCACTAGTTAGGCCTTCCAATAAAAATCTATATTGGATTGTGAGCATAGCTCGGTTCTGGAGGGCTGTTAGCTTATGGTTTATTTGGGTGCGAGTGTACATTCTTATGTAAGCCATGTTTTTTATTTATTTTTTATTTATTTATATATAAAAAATGTATAGCTTTTTTATTTTTTAAATTATTTTATACCCCTCGAATGTTACACCTTAGCACATACACCGACGATCGAGACTAGAGCACTGTATACCTCAGTCCTGCCTCGATGTCATCCATTCTATTGCAGTGGGCGTCTAAAATCTCATATATAGCGCTTGCTTTTTTTGTTGTGTGATATTGGTAATGCTTTAGACCAACCAAACGCTGTGGGATGCTAGCTCCTGGATAATCAAGTGTGACATCTATCTGCGTAGTGGCTACATTTAGCCCCTGAAGGGATCTTGTGAGGCAACTAGTAAATGCAGTATTTATACGTTTATACAAATCTAGATTAATAGCCCTATTTCCAACGCTTACTCATAGCTTTTGTGATGGAGTATGCTTTCGGGGGGTCGATAGGAGTACTTGTTCTGATCGGTGGTTGCAGCTCGTCTATAATGAGTCGTTTCTTACAGCCTGGGGCTCGCGGAGGTATAAGGAGCCCGTCAGCATTGCGTGATGTGGAGGGTTGGGGTGACCCCACCAGCTGCCCGCTGCCAACACGTTTCTTAAACCGTTGCCCAGCCCGGGGTGGGGGTATTAGTGGGGTGTTGGTTGTTGCTGTTGCTGTATCCCCCGGCGATTTCTGTAAAGCTATAGACGGTAATATTATTTTACACATGCATGCATTGTTTTAAAATATACTAAAATGCTATAAAAATATATCAATGCATAGGTTATCTACACACCTAGTGTGAGATGTTTTTTCTTTTTCATTGGCGGTTGGGTTGCTGCAAAATAACACGTTAGCGACCATTCAAATCGTATTTTAGAATAATACTATTTACATTTTAATTTACTCGGTATGGTGTGAAGTGGCGGTTGTCTGTAGTTAGAATGCGTAGGCTCGGGTTTCACAACCATCGGTTTTGCTATTAAGAATTAATTAAATAATTAATACATCATGTTAAATATAGGGGGTAAAACCATCAATATAACATATCCAGCCAAATAATGTTTATCTTACCATGAATGGCATCAACAAAATCGTCCCATCCATTGAGTGAATCTTCACTAATATAGATAGCGGTGTCTGCTTAAATAAAACAAAGGAGAATTAAAAATAAAAAATAAAACTATTATATCGGCTACGTTATATTGGGGATGTGCGCATCTCTGCTAACTAACGTACAGTGGGTTATCTGCTCCATTATGACAGTTCTGTGGTGGTTTCCGGAGGTGTGTCTAGGTGGCCGCAGGCCATCGCAGTTATATAGCAAGCGTAATACACATACAGCTAGACCCGTAGCCATAGCACCACACATGCAAATTTTAACCTAACACTGTTTTTTATTTCCGCAATATAAATTATTTAGTAGGAGTCAGACCATTCGTGCTGAAAATAATGTAACACCATATGGATTCGTATTGTTGCTCCGGCGTTTTGATGTGTAAAACCTCTGTATTTCGCACAGATAGCTGTACAACATGGTAAAATCGGGTCGCATTATTTTGATCACATTTGCCGAATTACATCCATACGATCTCCAGTGTGGGTGGCTGCGTATGTCTTTGCTGCTCGCTACAGTTATCCCAGCTCGTATAATCAACGTGTTTTTACATGAACAACTGTATGTGGTTGCGCTTGAGCTCCCGGGGTGACATTTTTCAGATGTGATCCATTCTGAGTATGTTGTTGTCGGACTGTGGAGGAAATTGAGCCATCTTGGCGCAGTGTTAAACCTATTCATGTAATCCACCCAGTTAAGGCGATGTGGTATTTGCATGTCGTAGAAATCGGGCATTGTTTGGTTTCGGTTTTGGTTTTGTGTAAAGCAATAGTTCCTCGTTCACGAAAGTATAACATATCTTGCTGTAATCTGACAGAGTGAAACAGTTATGCCCTGTCATCCCAGACGGTTGTAGACTTTTTAAAATATTTCACACATGTATCTGTTCTCTGCTACACAACCATATGCATACAAACCCCCTAGCGACGCCGGTCGATCTAGCCACTATCGCTAAGAAAACAGAATGGGATCACATGCTCCCGCTGTTTATACCGTACCACCGGATATGGCGCACCCACCTGTGAGACACGGATGTGTGGCTTCAAAGTACAGACACCCCCCTGAATCATGAATGGGGTTTGATCTTTTAGGCTACCAATAAAAATAAATAACACCGGTCCCAATTAGACAGCTGCATTCACACCTCCCACCTCCGTGGGGTCCCTCCCACCCCACCTTTTGGCTTGTCAAAGATGGCTACAGATCACGATCATAAATAACTTTTTATCTTTTACGATACCAATAAAATAAATTACTGCATTTTAATCTACGCAATGTTACGCATGCAACTATATGTAAGTCGGACTTATTAAAGTGACAAAAAATAATCAAATAATTTTATCCAAAATATAAATTTTTATATCATTTGATAATAATTAATATATTTTTTGATACTAATTAATAGCGATCAGATTCGATAGATGAAATAAACCGCAGTTATATACTCTCTTACAGGAACCGCAATATCACAAGGTAGGTCAGCCTACATTGTTTTATTTTAAGATCATGTTTAGTTATGACTTCCTATAGTTTTCATAATCTTGGCTTGCTTTAGACAATTGTTTAGCGCACCAGGATTTGTCTCACATCGATCTGGATCTCATAATCGCACAACACAAAACTTTACTGTGGGCTACCATTAGGTTAGCCTACAGTTTTTAAGACACTTCTTATCACTGTTATGCCGATGACATTCAGTTATATATATCTTTCGACCCTGACAAGATTGACAAACTGTCAGTTATGCAGAATTGCCTAGCCTCCATTAACAAATGGATGGCTGACAATTTTTTGCAACTAAACTCTGACAAATCTGAGATAATGATCTTTGCCCCTGACTATATAACCCTTTGGAATTTAAGTGTAATTTTCGACAAAGCTATGTGTTTTAACAGTGCCGGTGTGCCAGTTTCAGTGCCAGTTTCAATCAATGAAAATATGGAAGGACGGCTCTGGTAGTTTGTCATGGCATGTAATATATTGTATTCCTTCTACCAAAAATATTGGAATTTGTTTCCATGTGAAAATGTACAGCCCTTTGAGACTGTAATGTGATTAAGGGCTATATAAATAAACTTGACGTGAAGCTTGGATTCGATAAGTACCAGAATTCAGAATTTAGAATTGGTACCGGAATCAAGTAAATTTAAATGATACCCAACCCTAATTGGGCCCATTTGATTCATATGTCCTTCCTGTTTGGGGCCAGTGGTGTCGTATGTGCGTACCATATTAATCCCATATGTTGGGCTATACTTTATTTAACAAAATTTTCATTACTTTACAGATTCCTCCCAGCAGCAAGACAGGAGCCATCCGTCAACCAATCCTGACCAGGATTTTAAGAGAGAGCAAGTCTCCCACCCAGACGTAGGTTTTCTCCACAAACAAAATAAAAGTTATGTACTGTATATAGTATTTTGGCCAGGTTATTTTATTGTCTAGTGTATACATGTTCGTATTTATACTGCAGTAGTACTGTAGACTGTTGTAGTATTTGGGCTATTTATGATATTAAAAATATTTATAATTATGTTTAAATTATTTTTGCATAATATGGTGAAAGTATTTACATTTTTTTGTGTGCATTTGTCAGGACCATCCTAATGATAAAAGGAAGAAAAGAAGACGCGTCTTAAAATCTCATACTTTTGTGGATGACGACGGATCTATAGGTAAGTTGTTATAGCAGAGGGGAGAAACAAGTAGCCTGGTGTAACCAGACCCAATATTTACTTTTGAATATTGTCTGGCCACGCTCCATTGGGAAGTGTTAACAGGCCCTATGATTCTGTGTCAAAGCTACGTCGTAACATACGGATAGGGCATAACCTACACATTAGCGTCTATCACATGCAAGCAGCGCTCGTCCACAATACAGTACCGCAAAGTGGTTTGTAATGTCGGATCTTTTGATCTCATGTATCTTTTAAACTAGTTCAGTATAAAGAACTCTTATGAGTGTTTTGGTGCTTAAAATTAAAATTAAAATTGTGTGTCATCAAAGAACCGTTAATTCAAATATTCTGAGTCAATGTGTCCCTGTCACAAACAATTGACACTCCTCATTGTGTTGTCTACTGGTAGAATAGAGGTATCGTCACTTTCACAGTGTACTGTGATGGCTTATTAGGATAAGCATTGCGCTTGTAATGTTGAGGATGACTGTTCGAATCCTGTCTAGTATTACATTTAACATTTTGAGCTCAGTGGGCTGATTTGTTATAGAAATTCTAAACAATTTGCAAATTAACAAGTAATTACAGATAAACTTTTACTTTAAAAACATTGGGAGAATATGATTCGCTTGAGACTTACTCAAGCTGGTGCGTGTCCAAAGACCGAAAGATCAGATACTTTGATGTGTTTGCACTAGAACCGCCAACGGGTAAAATTTACCGGTGCGCCTAGATACTGTTTCTAGTTCCAAAATGTCATTTTGGAACATGTATTGCATTTCATGTATTAAATGTCTTCTAAAATGTTTTTAAGTGTTTTGGTGCTCTAGTTGAATAATTATGGTCTAAATGGGAGTCTTTAAGAAAATGCAAATATAGGCTATGAAAGCAAAGGTCCCACTTGTTACGCATTCTGGCTAACATAAGATAATGCTACTGGCACTTCGCTGTCGGGAATAGCTGTTCGTCCACGCCAGTGTTTGTAGCATAAAATGCAGTTCTGTATGAATCTCCCCCAAACGTCAGTCATGACTTTTGTAGTAAATTATGGGTCGGCTACAATTATTATGATTGTGAATATTAATATTAATAAATGAGGCACCACCCACTCAGTTATTTATATTATCCCTTAGGAATTTTACCAAGGATGTAGCGCAGTGAGTGGGATCTGCGGGGGGTGCTTTAGCACTAGTCAGTCAAATATCTGGACCCAAAAAGTTCTTTTCAAATACAGTGACTGAGTATGTACACAATTTCAGCACTGGACCGGTTAAAGTTATATCAAAGTGAATTTATTATAAAACCAGTAAATACAAGTGGAGATTACACAATACACATATTAAACAGGATGGTAAACTGGATAAAAACAGGATGGTCTAGTGGTCTGGGTGTTCGGCTACCAGCCGGAAGGTTGTGGGTTCGAACCCCAGGTGCTGACCTACCTGCAAGCATCCTTGCATCCTAAGCAAGATGCTTAACCCCTTACAACCACCCCTGGTGGTTGGTCGCACCTTGCATGGCAGCGATCACCATCGGTGTATAAATGTGTGTGTGACTGGGTCAGGTAAAAATACTGTTTTGGATAAAAGCGCTATATAAATGCCCGTTTAAATTTACCATTTAAACGACAGACATTACAATCTGCTCCTGAGCTCTGAGCTCCTCAAACTGACAGCTCCTGTCAGTTTGACTTTACCTTTCGAACTTTGCATTCCTTGACGCACCACAGAACAAAGCAGCCAGCGGGCAGCGACCTTTATTTCCTTGATCCAAAAAATTTGAAGAATGTGGAAATATAGGCTTTCTGCCAGGCAACACATTTTGCCATTGAATCTACACATAGCACACTAAGTTATAAGGTCAAATAGGGATATATGTCAATACATAGGCTATGTTCTATAGATTGGATTGCAGTCAAATGTAATTTATATTTTTTTAATTAACTATTGACATCCACATGCACCGATCAGGTACCCACGACCCAGGTACAACAAAAAATCATCCCTGCTGAAAATAATCCTTGAGGAAATGCTATCCATTTAGATCACGTGAAGCAATGAGTCTGTAATGCCTTGCTGACAGCTTTCTTCAACTAGTCCTTGTTTTGTCATTTTTACAAAAAGGAAGAGGAAATTGTATATTTTTGTTGAAAGACTTAAGTCTTAACCATTCCAAAATTGAACTTGTTGAATTTGAACACCTGTAGACACCCTGTAGATAATGTGACCTGCCAAGTTGTCTTATGCGGCTTTAAATTATAGAAATGATCCCTGCTCTGATAGTGTTCTGTTTCCTGCAGTGACCGAGAAAGCATATGAGAGTGAATCTTGCTCTGAGATCGAAGCAGATGTTGAAGGCAGCGTACCATCCAAGGACTCAGTCACGACAAAGCCACCACTGAGCAGAAGAGTGGAGAGAAATCAGGAAAAAAAAGCTGCAAACTCAAACAAAGGAACAAAGCAAGCATCTATCACGGGATTCTTTCACAAGAAATAAAGACAAAACTGAGACCTTTACACCTTATTTTATATTGTCATTGGGTCTTTTGGGGAAAAGGAATGGAAATATGTCTGGTCTTAAATGTAGCACACTCCCTTAAGACTTCAACAAGAGTCTGAACACCATGAAATATGTCTGGTTAGACTTTTTCTCAGGACTGCGTGGGTGTGTCTGGTCCTGCGATTGACATCTCATTTGCCCTTTGTTAATCGCATGTTTCATGTTTGGGCGGGACAAACATAAGTTTTGGATTGTGTACTTAACTGACTAGCCTCATCCCAGTGTCCTTATGATCACACAATTGTAAGTAATTCAATTTTACTATTAAAGGTAAAAAGTTAAGGATTCCTACACTAATTACAAATTTGATTTCCAATGAATGTCTTAAATTTGAATTAATTAATGTCCCTGTCTGACAAACCCCTACTCATTAACAATTATAAATAATATAATATATCTAGACATCATATGCCCACGGAGACATGGCAACAACCAAATACATTTTGCCATCTTAATGAGGCTGCCCCACCTGGCTTTGTTTACATTTCTCAACCTCGCACCACTGGACGTGGGGGCGAGGTTGCCGTTCTCTTGCGTGACATTTTGAAAGCCAGATTTGTTAGTGTGCCAGCTTTTACATTTGAATGTATTTTTTACCTCCCTGGCTCCCAACCTCTGACTGGGAGGTTTATATATAGTTAAAACAAACTATCTGTGTTTTTAACATTAGTGCCATGTCCCCCAATGTACTGCTTGTAGGTGATTTTAAATAGTTTATTTGCTGCTGATTTCATGTTACTTGAGGACCACGATTTCATACAAAATGTCACTCCCCACTCACAACAAAGTTCACATCATTGATCAAGTCTGCTCCACTGGTGTTTCTCCTTACAATGTCACTGAGGGACACCTTCCCATATCTGACCACAAACCCATCTTATTTTAAATACCTGCCCCCTATTAAAAGCAACAGTCCAATCGCACCATTACATTCAGAAATATAAAACAGCATTAATCCTTCTGACTCACTACTCACTACAATACCTGCCTGTCCTCCTCCCTGGATAACCTTGCTCCCCCCAAAACCTGCTCAGTCTCCTTCACCCACACTGCCCCCTGGTACACCCCTGAACTACAGCAGCTGAAGGCTGTTGGTCGGCGTCTTGAGCATCTGTACAAGAGGACTGGACAAGAATCTCATTCACAAGCGTACCTGCCCTTTCAACAGCCAGATCTGCCTACTACTCTGACATCATCAAATCTGACAATTTTTCTTTTTCTTTCTTTTCAAAAGTGAAACACTTACTCTAACCTCCCGATAACTCCCATGCCGACCACACGCATGAAATGTGCAATTACTTTCTGGACTTTTTCAATGAAAACATTAAAAATAACCATTCACCACTCCTGATGAGAGCCCATCCTGGATGAACACTTGGACTTGGACTCCACCTATACCTCCTGCCTCTGACTTCACTCTGGACACTGAAAATGTAATTAACGAAATCATCAACTTGATCACATGCACACTAGCCTCATTAAGACATGCCTTCCCTCCATCTCTTGCCTGCTCGCTGACACAACTGCTCTCGCCACCGGCTTCGTACCCCTCACTCTGAAAATTGCAGCCATGACACCCACACTTATAAAAACAAATGCTGACTCCAATGACCTGAACAATTTCTGCCTGATTTCCAACCTTCCTTTTCTCTCCAAAACACTTGAGGGTGGTTGCCTCCCAACTACTCAATCATCTTAATTCAAATAACCTATTCAAACCATTTCAGTCTAGATTCCGTCCCAAACACAATTCTGAAACAGCGCTAACAAAATCCAGAAATGGTCTTTCACTTTCCTATTCAAGCATTGAAGCTCTCATCCATGCCTTTGTCACTTCCCGCCTGAATTACTGCAACTCTCTGCTCTTTGGCATTCCAACCAAGTTCATCACTCAACTCCAATTAGTTCAGAACACAATCACTCCAATTCAGATTCAACTTTATTGTCTTCCTATAAAATTCCATATCAACTTTAAGACTCTCCTCTTTACGTACAAGGCCCTTCACAATTTGGTTCCCTCCTACCTTTCTGACCTTCTCCTTGCATATCTTTCCTCCCGATCTCTTCGCTACTCCTCTACAGGGCTTCTGGTCACCGCCCCCCGTCCCCCCATTCCTCTTCTCCATCTCTCTGGAACGCCTTAACCCTGCACATACATTATGCTACCACAGTCACCTCTTTGCTAAAACTAAAAACCCATCTCTTTAAAGTTGCCTATGTAGTGAACCATGGTTAACCACAGGTCAGAAAACAGCAAGAATCACGCCTAGTCCTAGGTGTGATTGCATAGATCAAAGGAACCATAACTGATTTAAGGAGCCATTCGCAGTTTGACTGTCACGACCGAGTGTACTTAGACATGCATGAGGGAGACAATCCCCATCCTCCCCAAGTTATGTGCACTGTTATTAATTACACAGATGTAGCACACATTAGTTCATTGTGGACATGATCTATCTCTGCCTGAGATTGTAATGTTCTCATTGCTGTGAAGCATGTTAGACTACGGTACAGAGTTACATTCACCATTTTTTTGCATAACATTTGGCATAACATTGTTTATCTCAGTAAAAGAGTCGGCAATAGATGCTCCGTCTTACTTTTTTTAAACAATGCGTCTTATGAACCGGACCGGACGCTGGTTGCCTTGTTAAAGTCTCACCCAGCATGTCGATTTGGCATAGCTTAGTTGGCCTGTCGCCAACTTCCTCGGAAACAACCAATACAACAGGCAAGTAGGTGTGGTGTCCATTAACCACTCTTTGCGTTTGTTCGTGATTATCCAACATTTTTCGACGTTGCTTCTAGCTCAGCGGAGGCAATTTTTCAGCAAATTCCTTGTGTTTCACGTGTTGGTGGGCATTTTGTGTAGGCTAGTACATACCATAAACACTCGTCTTGAATTTCAGAGCATGACTAGTAGACCTAGGTGCATTGCGCTGATTAGTTAGAATTACCTTCAAACGAGGATTGCATGCAAATACAACCTTTGACGCTACAAACAAAACACTAGTGCACATATAAATCGCATGCCTTCCAATTTGCCAATCGCATTTATTCAAATTGTAATTTCAGTTTGAAAACGAATTATCGTTCAGCCCCAGTCCTGTATCTATTGTGTTAAACATGTATTTGTTTGTATTAACAAAAATATGCTACCAAATGTGTTAAATTCTTAGCGGTTAATTAAGCACATATTAAATTAAATGTCTGCTCTTCCCTAGTAAAAGATAGACAAGTTCAGTTTGTAAGTTTAGACAAGTCACAGTATGCCTGGTTTAGTGTTTGGTTAATCAAGTCTGAGTATTTAATCAAGTAGTGGACATGCGATATTAAATATTAGTAAGTAAGAGGCTTTATTTTAATAACTGTTTTTAAGACTGATGACAGGCACCATATGTTTACAGCAAGACATAAAGGCCAGACCCCTTGGCGCCTCCGTGGTTTGTTTTAAATAAAACAAAATTCTCTTTACAATAAATCCAAAATATATAAGTGTAATGAGTGGGCATACCCCAAAATAGCAATAGATAAAAGACTATGCACACGTTAAATATGTTTAAATGCATAGATATGTTACTAACCTTACCGAATGCAAAGCCATGAGCATGATTTATTTTGGGTTGTGTTTTTATTTCTATGCATTTACTGCTAGGTTTATTATTTTCCATGTTGATTATTATAGGAATGGTTTTCTTTCCTTTTTATGTGTTCATTTGTCAATAGACTTAGAAGTTTGATTTTATACTGTAAGTCTTCTAAATTACTACCCATAAACGCTCCCTTTTTCGACAAGCCCCTAATTTCATCCCTTAAAGCCAGCGCCTTTGTTCAAACTTGTGTTAGGTGACGAAGTTAGCCTAAGTTTAAACGCTTGGGGACCATCATCTGAGTCCACATTAGCAGTTACCCAAAAACAAGTAAATAACATTCATGTTTCAATTCCGATGGTGATAGCACAAACTTCTCTATTTCTTATAGCCTCTGCGCTTTTCCTAATCTCAACTTCCTCATTTCTCTGTCTCTGCCAATTATCTTGTAGCTGTGTTAGCGAAGTGTGGATAGGGCAAATAGCTAGACACTGTCTGTTGTCAAACGGTGTTTGCCTTGGTCTCACGGTCAACTATTGGTATTCTTTTATCAATTATTTATAAACTGCTGTGAGTTATTTCAATAGCTCGTGGTGTTTGTGGTGACGAAGGAAGGATGGTTTATGTGCTGTTATAAAAACCTTGTCTAGTATACATATTCGGCAAATTTACTTATGCATTATTGTTTTATTGTAAAGCCAGTGTGATTGTATACAATGTACCAAGTCACTAGTTGGTACAGAATTAAACCTTTAGTTGATTTAAATGAATAAATTCAAGAAATTAATTAAATATTATTCATTATTTAATTTTACGCTGTTCCAAGCTGCTGCGGGTCAGTATTTGATCTTGATGCTGACTAAATCAGCTCAGGGGTGCCTCGCTGTTATGAGTTATGACTGAAACTTTTCTTCTGATTTTGTTGTGGCTTTGGGTCTGCCAGACCTCTTCCTTTCAGAGTTTCTGTCTTCACGTTCAATTCAGAACGCAAGTCTTTGATTAGAGAGAGATCAGAAATTTCCTCTTTGCGCGTCAGTCATTCGCATGGGAGTCCGGGCGGATATATTGAATCCTGGCTAGAGGTGCCACATATGTTCCCTAAACATCAATTCTCTCGATTTTCATTGTTCAGTTTATTACCCAATAGAGCTGGACATAATAGTTAAGTCTAATTAAATTAACATAATTCAGCAGTGATATTGGGATGTCATCATGGTTCCCTACTCAGTCTCCAGACTCCAGAGTGTCTGAATAGAGTTTAGGGACCGCAGATAGAATAGTTGAGGTGGCTTATTCCGTCTGTGTCAAGGGCGAGCTTCCCCCCTACCAGTCTCCCTACCAAGCGTCGTACCAGAGGTATGATACAACAGCTCAGAACACACAGGCACACTGCGAGGGGAAGAATAAGGGGAAGGGCGAAAGACACAACCCAAAGCACCCAGCCTGTACCCCACTGAGAAAGCCACTCCCATGGGCTATTGGCGCTAGCCA
>JAODOY010073538.1:0-15933 GCA_025399855.1 Forbesichthys papilliferus
ATATACACACACACACACACACACACAGTATATATAATAATGTAAGTGTACAGGAAGTTCCAGTAAATTAGAGGGCACTAAGCTGGTAAATGTACAATGAATAAAAATTGGTAGTCGTGTAGTTGTTTGTACATTACCCATAAATACCCACTACTAGTACTTGTATCATACTGTACCTGTAAGTAAACTGGAATTAAATGTAAAAGTTCAATGAATAAGAACTGCGAGTAATATACCTGTTTGTAAATTACCCATAAGGACCAAGTATCATACCTGTAAGTAAACCTATACTTAAGTTTAGAAGTACAGGGATTTTGACATTGTAATTATAGGTATATTTGTAAAATATTGGTAAAATACCGAGTAATTACAACAAAAAAAAGGAAATCATACCCTGTACTTACACTTTTTGTTACCCAGTACTTACCCAGTACTTTCCCTGTACTTAGGGTGGTAATTTAAAGTGTTACCAATTATTATAATAGCAGCTGACCGCTTGGATGGTTTGCACTACCATAGTTTGCTAACATTAGCTGGTTTATTCAGAGTCATTTGTTTGTATTTACTTTACTAAAATAATGGATAAACTGCATGACACAGGAAGTCGGATGCCTTGCTATTTGGATTATCTGAAGATGCTTTCTATTTGGATTATTATCGTAGATCTGATATGGTAGTAAATTACGGTAGTCTGCTGAAGTTTTCCCGGAGCAGGTAGGAACCATTATGAGGCCTGAAACGTCCTGTTTATATGGCAAAACATACTATGTGTGTTAGTTTTATGTGTGTGTTTGTTTCCAGTATTCTTATTAAGCCTATCAATATTTTCCCTCTGCGTTATTTCATTGTAGCCTACTGCCAATACCTCCTAGTAGCTGACTGTGATTGAAGTTAAGGTGTTGTTTATGCAGATACGAAGGTTTAACCTATGTCTGTTTTGTACTTACTGCAATTATTACACCCTTATATTTCGAAAAGGAGCAACATGTAATCAAAATACGTCGACACAAGATAACACAGACTCCCAAACGTAGACTTTTATATAAAACTAAATTTTGAATAAAATGCAGATATGGTACAACGCTAAACCGTTGGCCGGCAGTGTAGGTCTAAGCATGTACTTTATTACTTTGTATGTCACAAAAACGCAGGCGATCACAATATGCTAAGATTCAACTTCAAGCAGTCAATTAATATATTAAGTTAATGGTTCTACTCACTTGTATAGTCAACTTTCTTCATAAAAGCAGCAAAATCTTTAAGATCGTGGTTCATTGTATATCTTTGTTTTTCTCTGAGCGCAGTCTATACCTTGGTATCCCTTGTTTCTGCGTTACTATATATTTGTTTATGGTAGATTCTATTGTAACTATCACCTTGGTTTCTGTTAAGTCACGTGATATCATTAGCAATGGTGCTGCGTGTGTGGACCCCTGCATAGAACTATATGGGCCCGGGCTTCTTCATGACATTACTTGAGAAGACGATTGCTAAATGCATTCCACAACGTCTCAATATGTGCTATGTTTATATTAAAAAGTATTCTCTGCTACAGGTCAACACTGCCATCCTGTGGCTAAATTAAGAATACAGGGTAAATGTAGCCTAGCTAACAGCAGATTTGTTTTGCTTGTCTAAAGAAAGAGTAAATGTAACCTTACTTATCTAACCTGCCAGATGGATTGTTATTCACAAGTCCTGTCCAGCCGTGCATCGAAACTGTTTGTCAAGGGCAGCTAGGCACTTTCAAAAAAATACTTGCCGGTGGATTCAATGAACTCAACCCACGCCCGTATAGCTGATTGGTAAATTCAGTTGCTACTCCGACACATTGGTAATGACTAGACGCTTTTGTGATTTTTCTTGCGATGCTAGAGTAATGTCTGCGCCCGAGAAAGATACCTCCTGATAGGCTAATATTATTCTACTGTAGCCGGCCTACATCAACTTTGCATATTAAATTAGCGATGTAGGGGATGATTGTTGATTTGACCTCAACATCCAAAATATTATTTTTCCATCAGCGCTCCCTCAGAAATTCCTGCCACCAACTGGAATGGAATGGCCAGCGCACCACATTGTGTTGCAATTTACAGAGCCAATTGTAGGAACACCGAACTAGTGGACCGTGAGAAGATATTCACTCAATTTGACAAAAAGTGTAAGATATTGGATTCGTATTTTATTACCTCACTTTATTGCCGTCAGGTAATTAGCTGCGACAAGTCAAACCATGCTGAAAGTGTCCGATGAAACAGTCAACCACCTTTTGTCGTTCCACTGTGATCTATACTATACTAATCTATACTACTAATATTTGCATTCCCATGTGACCTAGTCTATAACATTTTGTTTTTTAATGTGACATTTTACACGGAGAACCTCTTAACTGTAGCTGCAGACGGTGTTCTCCCAGACTTGTCGACATTTCTGGCGAACCGCTCCAGAACTCTGATTTAATTATGTTTGTATGGCTCAGCTTACAGAAGAGAAAGTACAGAGTTAGGCACCAAATAGAGTAAATTTCGCAGTTGACCTCTAATTTTGTATATAAAAATATTCACAAATAATAAGAATTTTAATATTTTAATTTAAAAATAAAAGAAATACAAACACTTGCGTAATGCTGGCTTATCTATAAAATAAAAAGCATTTAGGTAAAATTTTGAACTGGTGAATACCTGCGATTTATTAATATAAATTAATTACATAAAGCTTGCAATTAATGTGATTACATTCTGACAGCACTACTTAAAAAACCATATTTAGAATATATGAATAATACATTGCTTTATTATTAATAAAATATAGCTATATACATTTTATTTCAGATTCCCTGGGTAGGCTATTTAAGATCATCTTACATGTCCACTTACTATAATTAAAAACAAAATTTTGACGACAGTGCTTTCACTGTGTCAGTGAGCAGTAAAGTACAGCGGGAAGAGAGAATGGAAAAATAGAATAAAGAATGGCTTGCATGTGATGGATAAAGAGGTTTTTGTTGAAAGTCAAAACCATAATGTCGAGAATATCTGTACGATGCCGTCATTGCTCTTGATATGTTTATTTTCACACAATTAACCCATTCATGCTCACATCTTCTCTGTATCTCTGGGAATTACCAATGAGATTCCCATATAAGCGCAAATTAATATGGTACAGCACTTGTAGCCTGAAAGTTCAGGAAGACAACTCAAGAGAGAGCTATATCCCTGCTACAGTGAAAGCTGTCGAAAAACTCTTGTGCTGCTCAAGAGAGCTCCTCCCCATACAGTAAGTGTTAACTTTTACAAAGCCTTGAGGCCAAAGTAATTCTATATTTTTTATACATGCAAGTTGTTTGATTATAGTTTGATTATAGAGCTAAAATCTAACATGTGCTTGTCGTGCTATTGTTTTAACATTCTTCCCTCTTCCCACAGACAATCAACAGAGCAGAAATCACAAAGAACAAAGGAATCCAGAGAATTACAGATGTGCTTGTTCTCGGCAGTCATTGGCTGGCCAGTCAACGCGCCCTGCTTCCCTCCCTAAATCACTCCCACACACATTATAAACAACTCTTTCCCACTCACCAGGAACAGTGTGTCCCAAACTTTACCAAATTAGCTTCACTTTTTCTTCGCTCAGACATTCAAGCCACTATGGAAAGAGGCCAGTCCAGCACCAGTGTGCCTACCTATAAAGCGTGGTCCATTGTTAACGCGCTTTGCTGCTGTTTGCCCCTGGGAATTGCTGCCATAATCTACTCATTCCGGGTATGTTGTTCTTCATATTCATATACATCTTTGCAGATGCTTTATTGTCATAAGTAGGCCCATGAATGTATACTGGTGAAATAGGGCACTCACAAAACACATTGCATTGCTATTACCTGTAGTTTTTAGATGTTTGTTTAGATTGAGGCATTTCCTTTTTTTCTTGATGTCCAACTAGATGCAGATATTTACATATTGTTTTAGTTATAAAATAACTTAATAGTATTTACATATTTGTTAAGGTCCAAGATGCCAATTCTCGAGGTGAATCACCTACTGCTGTGGAAGCATCAAGGACAGCCAAGAAACTCAACATCATCGGAACGGTCATAGGAATAATTATGATCATTGTCGTCATTATCCTATCAGTCATAAAGAACATAAAAAACTAGAAATATACAGTATGCCACCAGTACAAGAAAGTTACTGGTTGCATACCTCTGGTTACGGGACTCTCTGCAAATCTTTTCCAGCCTTGGGCCCCTTTATATACACAAGGGACTACTGATGAGAACCAGCTGTGCAGTTTCCTCCAACAACAGTCCCAGTGCATACCAGGAATCCAATTACAGGGCATGCCAAGAAACTCATGTACAATTTATCCAAAAATAAAATTACATAATTGTCTTTTATATGTTGTAATAAATAACTACCAACATAAATTATTGTGTATTGTATATGCAATTGTTCATAATAGTCAACAAAATATGTTTCAAACATTCACATACATTACTAGGCATTAATAGTCTGAAAATTAAGGTAATCTAAATTCCGTAAAGCAGGGCATAACAATATATTTGCATGGAGGAGATATATTTTAATATTTTTTTTAAATAAATGTCAGAAATATCATTAAATTGAAATCTTCTCTGGTCAAATTAGACCTATAAATACTTCTCTTATTGGGAAGGAGGGCAAAGCAAAAAATAATAAACAAATAGTTTAAAATTGACAATATTCTAAAACATTTACAATAATGAAATAAATAAGTGTGCTGTATGCACACACACATTGTAGATGTGTGTGACGCTACACACTCACATTCTACACAAAAATTGTAATAGATATATGGTGCGAGTCAGATGGGCCTCGTTTACCCCAGAAAATCTGGTTCTCCAGAGCTCATCTGCCTTAGGAGTCCCTCAACACGTGAAAACAGATCTGTCTCCTTATGCACCATCTCTCCTTCCACCTGGTTTCACAAACATAATGGCAAGGTAACTGCAGTTATGGATAGTATTTCACTATCACTCTCAAGTGGACAAACTAGCATTCAAAGTGTGACGGTTTGAACACTATTGAGGAATTACATTTGGAGTTGAAGGTACTGGGACATTCAAAAGAGAGTGAAACAAATGGAGACATGAAAAACATGGATTGTAGCTCGTTCCAATTGCATGTTGGAAATTGAGTGACAACACTTGCAATTTCAGCTTTAGGTTGGCTCACTAAATTTGATAGAAAAATAATAATCTCAGTTTCTCAGATTACAATATGGGTATAATAAGTAATCAAAATGCATGAAGTCTTGTTCAAACAGCTTGATGCAAAGGGTGGCAGGGTTAGACATTTTCAACAACGCTTGCTAACAATATCCCCCCACTCGTCCGCAGTGCCAGATACATTGAAACACATTGTGAAGCAGAGCGTAGTGATATGGCTTTGTTTATATGAGTGTTTTTTGACACTTTGTTTATGTTCCTATTTACGGCGCCAGGGCTGTGTGGAAGTATCCGATTATTTTTTTAGCACGCACAGAAAATGGTAAGCTAGCGAAATGCGAGGAGATATTTGGTGAAATTGACTAAATGTGTATTATCTTATAAATTAGCTTGCAATAGCTGACCCTTGTCAGCTCCCTAGTGCTTACAGATCCATTGTGCTTACATCTTGAGAAAGCAGCCCATTGCTAGATCTATGAAGTCTATCTAGCAGGGTGGAGGCATGGAATCCTGCTTGACGTCCTCGTAAGTCACATGCAGAGCCCCCTTGGTCTGGGAGCTGTTTGTCTGATCTGACCTCTTCTCCAGAAGACAGTCTGGTGTGGAAGAGCTCACCCAGACACACCTGTAGTGCCTGGGAACAACAACAGGTGATAAGCTAATGAATAAAATATTATAATATGTTTATTGATAATTCAAGAAGTTCAACATTGACTAAAGATGCTCTATAATGTAATTTAAACATGAATATAGCAACAAACTATTTTCTATTCATCCTGAGCAGAGAATGACATCACACTCCCTCTGTGTTGTAACCTGAGCTCGGCCGTTTTTAGTTTTCATAGCCAGGTGCAAGACACATACGTACATGTCCTCCCTATCAGCCCACTCCCTTCACTCAGCTCCTTGACTACTTTTATGGCTTTTTAAAGTTGATCACTGGGTAAAGTCAGGCTCAGAGCTGGGGTGAAGTTACACTTTAACATATCAAAATCAGATTTTAACGGTATTGCCGTTTTTGTTGAAACCAGCTTCTAATACATTTAAAAAAGGTTATTGTACAGTGGTCGCTGCTACAGTAATCTAATCTAACTAGACTGGGTTTATATGTACCTTGAAGAACTGTCTCTGGAAGACTGGGCTGGAGTCAGAGCTGATGTCTCCGATAGTGAGGTGGGACATACAGTGAAGCAGGAGGAGAAAGAACCCTCCAATGGACTGGAGCCTCTGACGACGCACAAACAATGTCTCCTCTGCCTCCTGCCAACAAGGTAGTCGGTGACATTACATATAGCGAAGCCTGCTTCTCTGGTTAATCAATAACAATGGTGCACACAAGATATTTGGCCATATGTGGGGCAAAAGTAGGTATTCAAAAGGGAACTCAAATTCCTCCCGGGTATTTCAAAAAATGTGGTTGCGATTTCCTTTCATGAAGCTGGCACAGAAATAGGTTTAGCACTATAAAGCCGGAGAGGCCAGATAAGAGTGCAGAGGAAAAGGGAGTCTTACGCCCAACGCATTCTGAAGATAGAAAACCAGAGGCAGGGGGCCGGGGAACTGGTCATCGTAAAAATATAATAAGTCTTTCTGGTGAAAGCTTGTAGATATTTGGAACCAGATCAAAACATCAACGCCTCGCCCTTCAATGCCATAGGGACGGTGCTCTCTCAGAAGCTCACACACTATAACACATTGCCAATATTGATGTTGTCGTGTGGTGTGTTCTACACCAGAGCCAGGGCTGTGTAGAAACACCAGATAATACTTAAACACAGAAGGGGCAGCTAGTGAACTGGGTGGAGATATTCGCTGAATTTGACTAAATGTGCATTATCTTAGAATGGCATACCCAGCTCCCACCACTGCTATTGGTCCAGTGATTGAGCTGGGAATTGGGCAAGTATACCGCCCATCCACCACTCTTCCTAGTGGATAAGGGAGTTTACTTCCTCTAGTTCCCCTGGTCTCTTTCCACAGGAACAGGAAATGGTGGGTCAGGCCACACATGTCCCACACACACACACACACACACACACACACACAATATGTTTCTGCCAAGGTTGTACATGCTTGCACACATACTGGTGCCTAATACGCATAAGCGGCCATGTGTACAGGCAGGGATGGGCAGTATTTTATGATACATGTATTTGAAATACGCATTTGAAATACAAAATGCAATTTTGTAAATTGTATTTGAAAGCGTTGTTGAAAATGGCTTTATATTTTGTGTTAAAATACTTCAGTGTTTTGTATTTTGTAGTTTAAAAATACTAAAATGCTTTCTGTAAGACATTTACTTTGTGCAGCCTCTGATTGTAGCCTGGTGTAAACCGACCCAAAATTCACTTGGTGAACTGGGTCTGGACACCGCCGCATCCTACATGGCGTAGACCTCTGGTTAATTTTAAAATATTGGATAACCAATCAGCATTGCTACAACTGTTTATCACTTCATCGAGCTCTACCGTAATTTTGAATGCATGACTTCAATGCATAGCTTGAACGTCATTGCATTTAGCCACGCCCACTGGTAGTTTATTAGTCTTCATCCAGGGTGGCGGTGTGACCGCTAACGTGATCATAGTTTCCAAACTATAATATCAGTGAAAGTTGACTTTAGCGCAATAGTCAGGTGGATTTTAAAACACAGGATTTATTTTCAGCGCACACACAGCATGGACAATTGGCAGACTGTGAGATATTCGCTGAATGTGACAAAATGCGTACTATCTTACAGTCGCTTACCTGACTTCATCTGGTTTCATACTCTATGTCAGATTTGTTAAGCAAAGAAAAGCTTTTGTGTGCTCTCAAACATTGTTCACTAAAGGTATAGTCAGTGGGGCAAAAAGGGCCAAAAGAAGAAAGAAAATGAAAAATAATCTGATTCTGGCTTGGAAGCCCCTTCCCAATTCCTCTGTGTTTGCTTGGCTGATTGGATGAGCTCTCTCTTAAAGTTACTTAGTTTATTTATTAAGATAATACACTTTTGTCAAATTCACTAAATATTTACTCATGTTTTGCTATCTGCCCATTAATATGTGCATGCTGATCAAATAATTCACTTTATATTCAGTATACTGTGATTTGTTACCAATACAGTATACAGTGTTACTGTAAATAGTCAATCATGCATGATCAATCCCTGATGTTACAGTCATTTGTGCTTCTCCTCATCCTAAAATACCCTGCCATATCCGGGCTCGCCCCCACTCACTTAGCTATATAATTTGTTCTCCTCTAAAACAAAGACTGAAAAACTACCTTTCAAGAAACACCAACAGCAAACTTCAAAGAAAAGACACATTGGCTTTTAGCTGGGCACAGGCATAGGCAAAAGGGCAAACATTACCTGAAAAAAGAATGAATTTCTGAAGGCATTATTGAAGTAGTTGTTGTTTGGGAGGCTAGCTGCCATCTGAAGAGAAACAGCTGGAGCCTGTAGAAACAGAGCAACAGAAACATAAACTTCAAATGCAAAACAACACTACACATTCTACCCCAACATTGTATCTCTTGGCTTAACTGCTAATAGGGAGTTTTCAAAGATGATACTTTGTATACACCAGAGTGTATATGCAAGCTAGAGCGAGAAAGACAGAAAATTAAGGTTGTATTCAGCGTTGTACTGACCAGTTCAAGGGCATGCAGAGTGTCAAGCAGGAACAGGCCATGCTGGTAAACCAGAAACTCTCTGTTGTTAAGGATGGCTGGGTCCAAAGGTATCAGCTCTCCTTCACATTCCCATTGTGCATCAAGGATGTCGACAAAACTATTTCCTCTGTCTGAACAAAAAGTCAGATTATCAGATTCTATATCTTACTTTTCTGTATGTAACTCTCAATGGAAAATGTTATACTCTATATCCAAAATTATAAGGGCCATGCTATCATGAATGGAACATCAT
This sequence comes from Forbesichthys papilliferus, assembly GCA_025399855.1. Taxonomy (NCBI): domain Eukaryota; kingdom Metazoa; phylum Chordata; class Actinopteri; order Percopsiformes; family Amblyopsidae; genus Forbesichthys; species Forbesichthys papilliferus. The sequence goes on from JAODOY010073538.1 coordinate 9,117, forward strand.
GCAAAATGCATAGTCTGTAAACAATTAAAACACAAAGGGTAAAACAATAACACACAACAGACCACTACTCTGTACGAAGGTTTAAGTATAAATGGTCTGTCATCATAAAATATGTGATATGATGTAAATTGCACAAATGAAAGGCGGAAAAACTCATTTCTGTAGCTTTTTTAATTGTTACTGTTACAACATGTACCGTAAGAGAGAATATTGTTTAGCAAAACACCTCATCAAACTCCCCAGCAAACCAAACCAACATATGCTGGAACACATGTAAACAACAGCTTCAGGCTACCATCTGGGTTTTATCAAGGCAGTGAAAAAAAATGCCCAAAAGTACAGGGCTACATAAAAGTTTGTTGCAGTCTAACGTGTTTTTTTGTTGTTGGTTTGTTTTTTTTATACCCATTTAAAGGCGATTGGACAAATGTTAAAACGTAAATGGTGAAAGGCCTGGCCCAAAGACAGTCTTTGACATACCAGAGGCCTCTCTTTTAAGAAGTTTTGCTTCAAAGGCCCGGTCTTTAAACTGCAGCTCAACTCTCTGTAACAGTTGGAACAGAGGAGAAATCTGCAGAAGCCTGTCCCACTCCTCCTCTGGAAGAATAATAACATGGAATGTCAATGTAAATTAAAACAAGAATTCATTAATTATTCATAGATAAATAAATATAGCATATAAACATATATACGTCCCTATAATATTGCATGGGAATATTCGGTATTGTATTTTTTAAAATACATTAAAATAGGGCTAATAACACAGTGAGGTAACTATTGTGCCACTAAATATTGCACATAGGAAGTGTTGCACAGTGTAAATACGGAAATAATTTTGTTTGCACATTCTCTACCTTTCATTTCTTCCAAATGACAGAAAATCAGCATATAATTTAGCAGATGCTTTCATTCAAAAAGGCTGTAAGTGCTGGAGTTAGACATCTCTTTTTATATATTATAATATAGTAGATCGAGCAAGGCACTGGCACCTCATCTGTGTGACATTGGAAAGGCAGTGCCGTGAGAAGTAGGGGTGCTGAGGGTGCAGAAGCACCCCCTGTTGGAAAGGACAGGCATGTCTTTAGTGCTGTACTGTAGTCTACGTTTAGTTAATAGCCTACATTAAAAGTGTATTTAATTGATTAATTAAAAGCTTATTTATTTAATTAATTAAACGCTTATTTATTTAATTACTTATAAAGACTACGTTTATTTTTGCCGTCTGTGATGGGAAATATTCATATTAACATAATAAATCATAATATTGTACATTCATAAGTACATTTCATGTATACTCATTGTGCAATGATCTGTCATGCAACTTAAAAAACAATGTATAGCTTGGTCACCAGGCAACCGCCTTGCTGCCCGAGACAGTACCAAGTAATTGAGGAACTGGAATTGAACATGACACTGATGCCACTTCATGCCATGAACCAGATAGAAGGAGAGTATATAAGTGGAAGGAGCTGACCAGTCAGTTGTCTAACTGATGCAGCTTGCTCATGTGTTGATGATCTACTGGGAGTCTTTAATTGTGAGATTCTTACCACATGTCTGCGTTACGTGAGTCTACGTCACACACTTGCTGCAAACAGGAGCGCTAACTACACAATAAATACTGCTGGCGCAATAGCGAGAGTCTGATTCCTCTAGCTTATTCCATCGAATAAAATCAAACACTATTGGATCAGAATCAAAAACTGACAGTAGCACCTGCCATGTCCCAGACTAACCTTACATTCATGCATGTGCACGGACATATTTGAACAATTACACTACGACAACATGATGAAAAGTTTAATGTGTTAATCCCGAGGGCAAGAACACTTTTGCAGCCTATAGGCTACAGTAAGGTAGGATACAGTCACTTGTTAATGCACTGCCATAGTAGCCCAGTAGGCCCAAATGTACATTCGCCTAATAACTATTACTGTCGTTTTATTTGATTCCCTATTTCTGCTGGTGAATAGACACTGACTATATCAGTTGAAATTCTCTCATCAAAACAACGTGTAAATCTGGCTTTCATAAACAGCAAGTGCATAGCTGTTGCAGCATAATGTTTCTGTTTGCATCATCTGCTTCGCAAGGAATAACGCAATGTTTTATTGCGTTATTCCCGTATTTCAGTGCACAGCCGTACGTGTGTGTGTGTGCGCGTGTGTGTGCATTTGTTTGTGTTTTTAGTTACGTAATGCAGGCTGCCTTTACAATGTGGGCCTATATGCATTTAATGATATATACACACACTATATAGTTATAAGTTGTTACTCCTTGAGTTGCTTTGAGTGAAGACATGCATTGGCCTACCTGGCATTGCAGGAACACAGATGTGATTAGGCAGGACACAAGCTCTCATGGGTTGACTCTCTGGGAAAAGGAATGGAAGAGAATCCCAAGAGTGTCACATGTGTAAAAATAAATAGTTTGGAATGCTGTACACAGTAGCACAATAACCTATTAGTTTGTTTAAGGTCACCCCAGATCTGAGCCTGACCAGAGCCATGGAAAGAGAGAGTTACGCCAACGGAAGTTAGATATTGTCAACGGTCACGTGGTTCATGGAGAGGCAAAACCTGCAAAAAAGTTCCAGGAAGTTCTTGGTGGGCAATTAGAATATATATATCTAGATATATAATTTTTTTGATAATTAGTAGTCAATAAATGCACAGATTTACATATAAAATATATTTTATAAAGGTACTTTAATTATTCATGCTAACTTTCAGTGAACTATTTTGAAGCTCCACGATCCGCCATTGCTGGTAAAAAAACGATCCACTGGAGTGAACGGAGATGGCGAGACTCTCTCTTTACATGGCTCTAAACCTGACCCCACCAATTGCACAAGTTGGAAAAAGGATAAACCATTGTCAAGGAACTGAGTGGGGGGGTGTTAAGGGCCATTAGAGCTCAATAAACGAAATGCTTTGGGTGCCTTTACTCTTTACGTAATTTGCCACGTTTTTTTTGTGATTAGAGACATATCCTGTGTGGTATCCCACCCTGGTGGTGTATTCCAGAGGAAGTGCAACACCTCTGTGAGTCGTTGGTAGAAAGGGAACTGGTGTTTAGAAGAACGGTGGTGTCCAAGGTCTGAGCTTTCACTGGCTCTCTCAAAGACTGGGTAGAGAGTCCTGTTGATATACAAACTAAGACGATTCATGATTAACAAACTGTCAAGGCAAATTAGAACCTGCATCCATAACGATTATTTCAAATATAAAATAGTTAGTACTTTTGTGACCACTTGCAGTGGCAATTAAAATATTTATAATACATTTTACTGTAAGCAAGTAACACAGCTCTCTCAACCTTCACATATTACATGTGTGGAGAGAAGTGTAACAGTTATACCTCCCTATACTATTATAACTGTAGTATATTTAACAGTATATGTGAGATGTGGTTCTGTACACAGTACCTTTCACCACTGGTACAGAAGCTGTCCAATCTCTAGAGCATATTTTTAGCCTGTATGGCTTTGTTGACACACCTGAACACAAATGTCACACATACTGATCCCAGTACTAGATGAGACACCTCCTTCTTTCATTTGTAAATACTTTGATTAGGTTGGAAAAAGCTTTGCTGTATTACCACGTTATACAGTCTTCAGTATAGCCACTAAATTACATAATGTATTGTATGTTTCAAGAGTATTTGGACACTCCAAGGTGTCACAAGATTGTTTTGAAATACACGTATTGCAGTTTTTCTCAATTGCTTTGACACAAATCCTGGCACGATACACATCTCACATCTTCAAACACAGTTTTTAATCCTAAACATTTTGGTAGCAGTGTTTTGAATTACTCCCTTCAGTGTCTAACAGTCATGTAGTATGTGTTATTGACAGCTTGTGTGTGTTGTCTGAGGGCAAAGATAAAATCAGGCCCAGAGGTTAAATTGTGTGCGAAGATTTGAGAAATAGATAATTTTTCCAGGAAATGTGTCTAAGTAATCGAGAAAAACTATAACTATATATGTGTATGTATATATATATATACTTTTTTTTTTTTTTTTTCACGGGCATCTATATCTTTCATTGCTATCAGCACCAGGCACCAGCTGAACTGAAAGCTTATTTTCTATAACAAAATTAGAAGTGTTAAATAGTGTTAAATAGAGTTCAGTACAATTCAGCAAATCAGGGTAGGGCTTGTAAAACCAAGATGGTTTTACGAGGCTACCACAGAAGCAGACTGTATATTATATATTTAGACCAGATGTCTTTAACAGAGGGTCCGTGGCGTGACCCCTAGGGTGTCCTTAGAGGTACTGCAGGGGGTCCTCCAAATTAATTGAGGCCAAATGTCAAATATACATTAACATAACCACAACATAGCTATAAATATAAATCTGTCAATAACTATTTTAATGGCTTAGCATAGTAGGCTACAGCATTACAAAGTACTTTTAAGCATGGCACCGTAGGCCACCCTTGTTGACCCGGCAACCCAGTGCCGTGTTTCTAACTGCCAAGGGGTTCTTAGCTGGTAAAAAGTTGAAGACCTCTGATTTAGACTGTAGATTAGAACATAAAAGTCATAATCTGCTTTGATGTGGCTATACAGTATGTATGGTCCAATACCAGATGTATGCTGACAGCATGTAGTTGGGGACAGACCCACAGGTTGTTTGTCATTCAGTTGCTGGCTCAGTTTCTCCAATAACAGCAGAGCCTTCTGTTTGACAAGGCCAACAACATTCACACAGGTGGGGGAGTGACTGGACTGAGACAGCCCATAGTTCTTGTACCAAAAGTTACCAGACAGCACTGCCTAGACAGGAGTGGAGAAGGCCAGAAGTTAGAACATGACCGTGTACCAGTTTCTATACAGCCGCGGAAAAAAATTAAGAGACCACTGATTATTATTTCAAATGTAATAATATAAATAAACTACATTTAAAAAATATTACAAAATTAGAAATATTCTATAAATACAAATATTACATGTAACTAAAAAAATAAAAGTAGTAAAAATCAGATAAACTGCTTCAGTTCACGCTGTATATTGGTATTGGGCTATTAAATAATAAAATGGCAAGTAAACTAACTACAATTAATTGATTTAGTGCAATCATTTTAAATTTAATTTAATAATTTTATTGAATCTATAAGCTAAATGGCTCAAACTGTATAGCATATGACAACATTGTTACACAATGTAGACCTACTGCTTTCATTGCTTGTTTAGATATTAAGCATACATTCATTATTTATTTATTTGTAAAGATTGTTGTTATCCATTCTTCTAGCACGTATGTCCGTGTGTGTTCTAACCAGAGCCGTGTCTGCACACATCTGAGAGAGATTTATGACATACTGCAGGGCACCGAGGGCATCGTCCAGGTCTTCCTGTCTGGAAGCCATTTGCTCCCAGAATTCGCTCTGTTTCACGTTCTGATCCTAGAGAAACAGACAGAACTTGAACTAACAATGTAATTATGTAATTATCTGTTCCAATTAACGTGTATTTGCCAAATGGTGGTACATGCACACTATTTCACTTATTTTGAAATCTTATGATTTTCTGACGTGCATGGTCATGGTCATGGTCATGTAAGCAACATATTCTGTTCATAAAGCATTTTCCAGTAATGACTAATTATTGTACATTTATTATAGTGTACATTTAGAGTATTATTATGTGTCCAGTGTTGTACACCTGTCCAGTCTTGGATGGCCCGAACCCTTTAGTTCTGGCCAGGGCATACCTATTTCCATTTGAAATCAAAGTCAGATCCATGTTTGAATGGTACCCCCCAAACTTCACTACATTATGTATGCTCTGTCATACATAGTTCAGGCTATAGCTCGTAGTAGCATACTAACGGGGCCAGGCCATCCCAGGCCTCAGTGTAATGCGAACGCCCTTGTGCCTATGGTGTATGTTTTTCCACCATGTGTGTTGGTGCATGCGTTGGTTGCATCATACAGAAATATTGGTGCATATCTGATTCTGGAGTTCTTGTTTTGCATGTCCTGCCTATTTAGGATAATCAGTGTTGCTGATATGCTTTAACGTTAACCAGAGTGTGCCTGGCTACATGTAAACTAGACTATCATTCAGGAGAATGTCCTACAAACATAACCAATGAATGCAATATTACCATAGCATGTAGGGTCCAAGCCTGGTCTCCTTCCTGAAATGTCAATTTCTCCTGGTCCTGTTGCAGGCTCTCGATACACAAGTCTAGCTTGTCCAGGCCAGACATGAGCTCTGACTGCCACAGACACTGGTGATGCCACTCGTCCTCATCAACTGTAATACACACAAACACACACAGACGCACACAAACACACAAAACATGTTTAATTTATTTACTGATTTACTGGTATTTGGTTTTATATTTTATTATCCATCTCAAACAGCTAGTTTAGTAATTACTTCCTCCCATGTGGCAACAGAATATCGATCCAGTAAACAACCTTTTGGACAGCCTAGCGTTAAGTGCTGTCCCTGTAGCGTTTAAGCATTTAGAGGGCAGCGATATCACGGACACTTGAGTTAACTTTCGGCCCTATGTGTTGGTTTAAACCTGGGGTGCTTTGGAGAGACATCCTCACAGACCTCTGAATCAGCTTCCTACGGCAGCTGATCACAGCTGTTCCAGTTTCAGTACTTTGTTAGTGTTATTTTAATTTTTTAATTGCTGTGTGTGTATATATATAATATATCATATAACAGCCGATCCTAGAATGTCACGTTTTTAAATATCTTTTCAACATGTATGTTTTTAACATGGCTGGTTCCTTTTAATTAATGAGTAATATTTGATTTGCATGATGTATGTTTTGTCCTATAAT
>JAODOY010073549.1:0-15932 GCA_025399855.1 Forbesichthys papilliferus
AAGCTCCGCCGGAGGTGTGAGTTGAAGATCTCACGGACAGGGACCTCCTCCAGATGTTCCCAGTTCACCCGCACTACTCGTTTGGGCTTACCAGGTCTGTCCAAAGTCTTTTCCCACCCCTTGACCCAACTCACCACCAGATGGTGGTCAGTAGCCAGCTCTGCCACTCTCTTCATCCTAGTGTTCAAAACATGCGGCCTCAGATCAGATGATACGATCACCAAATCGACCTTCGACCTAGGGTGCTCTGGTACCACGTACACTTATGAGCATCCTTATGTTTGAACACGGTGTTTGTTATAGACAGTCCATGACTAGCACAGAAGTCTAACAACAAACGACCATTCAGGTTTAGATCCGGGAGGCCGTTCTTCCCAATCAAACCTCTCTAGGTGTCTCCATCATTGCCCACGTGCACGTTGAAGTCTCCCAGTAGAACTATGGAGTCCCCTACTGGAGCCCAATACAGGATTCCATTCAAGGTCTCCAGGAAGGCCGGATACTCCGAACTGCTGTTCGGTGCATAGGCACTGACAAACAGTCAGAGTTTGATCGCTGACCCTGATCGCTGCCACCCGTTTGACAGCGCCCCCGACCCTTTCGGTCAGGGACGTCCCACGAGTGCTGGGCCCATAGGATGAAGAGGAGGATGGTGCCACGTTGCTTCTTCGGGCTGTGCCCGGCTGGGCTCCGTGGCAAACCCAGCCACCAGGCACTTGCCAATGAGCCCTCCCTCTGGGCCTGGCTCCAGATGGGGGCCACAGGCTTCCTTCGGGCAGAGTAACTTCCCTTAAATGATTTTCCAAGCAGGGTCCTCTGAGCCATTCTTTGTCTGGCCCCTTCCCTGAGACCACTTTGACTAGGGAGTTCCTACTAGGAGCACAAGGCTCCAGACAACACAGCTCTCAGGATCATAGGGACACACAAATCTCTCCACCACGATAAGGTGATTGTTCCATGGTATTTTAACATGCCATGTTAAAATAATTAAATGCATTCTGGGTAATATTCCAATCAAGCGTAAATTACAGTCTTGGCCATTAAATATACAGCATATTGCTGCTATAAACACAGTGAAACTTTATTTTATGGTGGAGTAATGTATATTCAGCAATAAATAGATGCAAAATTATTGTTTTGTCTGGTTTGTATTTTTACGGTGTTTCACTGTAACCGAAGCTGTATTAAACCATTTTGGAGTTTACGGTCTTTAACCTTTATGATTTGACAGTTTTTCACTGTGAAATCCATGGTAATTTTTTACAGTGTACATCATTTACTTTCTTACAGTTACTGTCACTTATGGTGTTTTTTCATGTTACATTCACATCTCTGCTGTAGCTCACCAATATGCTTATTTGTCTCTTCCACCAACACCTCTAATTCCATCGTATTGAATTTGCGCTTGCGCTTACGGTGAGACTGCTTTTTATCTCAACTCTCCACAATGGGAAATCATTAGAACATGCATTAATCACCCATAATACATACTAAAATTACACATGCAATAATATACAATGTCCATGCAATTTAGCACTATTTACTTGGGATGTTAGTAAATCCCAGTGTAGGCTAAATTGGCAGTGTAATGTTACAGTAGGCATTTATGCACACACACACAAATATATTACCCTATAATATAAATTATATAGTGTTAGGGCTGGATGATTTTGGAAAAAAAATCAAAATGCATTTTTTTTCTGAGAGATATTGCGATTGCGATTTGATTTGCGATATTTAAGATTACGATTTAAATTCAATATATATGTACATATTTAAAACGGATGGAGCATTACCACATGAGATGGCATCACAATATTAACTGCTCTGTACTCAAATGAAAGATGAGAGCATAAAGATACAGGATTAATTTGTTTAAGCATGGATTTATTGTGTTTTTTGTTGCATGCTTCTAGCTCAGCAGAGGCAATTTTTCAGCAGAGCTCGCACGAAAGTGTTTCCTTGTGTCTCACGTGTTGTTGTTGGTGGGCGTGCCGTGTAGACTACATACCATAGACATAGTTGTCTTGAATTTCAGAGCATGACTGGTAGATGTAGGAGGAGCACTGTGCTGATTAGTTACAATTACCATCAAACAAGGGTAATGGCATGCAAATGCAACCATTGACGCCACAAAAAAGATAAATAGATAAATTGAACATAAAGATAGAAGAATTCACAAAACATTATTGACTTGTATAGTATATCACTGTTTCATAGCCCACAACAAGTAGGCCTATTATAAAGCAGAGAACTGGGCTAATGGAGGGAGACCTAAACAACTTCAAATGTACTGGAGGAAACTGCAGAAGATAAGGCTACATTTCAGATCAGTCAAGAAAGTATTGGCTATGTAGCTGTGCTGAAAGTAGCAGATTGTTCTGATTTCCCAGTGTGGCTGTTTGAAGAGTCTACTGTAGGGTACTGTATGTCTACATATAGCTTGAGCACCTGTATAGGCTTAATACAAGTAGGCGTATTTAATTCTGCACCCGAGAGCACTGCATCATTCTGCATCACTCTGCAACGCTGCGACCCGATCAGCAAATGATAATAAAGGATCACTACACATTCCCGACCACACCAGCAGTGAAAATAACGATGCATTTTCAGGCTTGCTGTCACTAAAGTTGTCTAGTTCATTTTATTTTATCCAACTTGACTAGTGGCTCAAAATTAGAAAAGTAAACTACACGTCTGGGGTGAGCTTAATTTCCAGTCCAGTGTACACATTATTTAAAGGGACAATGACAGTTTTGATTTCAGACACAAAAACAACTAGAAAACTTTGCTAGCCTCACAAACTCCACAAAAGCCTAGCAACTCACAAATCTGTATGCAGTATAAAATATGAGCACTTTCTAGGGGCGCAGTCATTGATGCTTTAAACTTCTCTTCTTCCTATAGACAAGAGAGAAGTCAAGTGCCCAACACCAGGGTGTGATGGTACAGGTCATGTGACTGGACTCTACCCCCATCACCGGAGCCTCTCAGGGTGTCCTCATAAGGATCGCATCCCTCCAGAGAGTATGTATATTGTCCTCTATATGCAAAAACTACACAGACAAAACCTTACATGTTCTGTCTTTTTCTTATTGTCTCTGTCGTTAGTCCTGGCCATGCATGAGAATGTCCTCAAGTGTCCAACTCATGGGTGCACAGGTCAAGGCCATGTCAACAGTAATCGTAACACACACCGAAGGTAAGTGGATAACCCATTTGTAGTAGTAATAGTAGTAGATTAAGTAGTCAAATTATTAACAATACCAACCATCTTTGCCCCAATATGCACAAAATGCAAAAATGTGTTTTCTCTCTCAATTTTTTTTTCAGTTTGTCAGGTTGTCCTATTGCTGCAGCAGCTAAGCTCAACAAGAGCCAAGACAAACTGGCTCCCACCCAGGCCTCAGCTAGCGAACCCACCACTGGCAATTCTGACAGGGTGCTAAGGTGAGACTATTTTCTAACCAAAATTTTGTACCAATGTTTACTTACTTAAAGCTTACGCTTTAAGAATTATGGTATTTTCACTTGTAATGAAATTATTTACTTCCACTTGTAATGTCCAATCTGGACAGAAAAGGTCACCACTAGCGGGTTCATATAAGGCCTTAGGCTGAATATTGGTCGCTCTAGTCACAGTTTATTATGATTATGGGCTATTAATAAATTCTTAACAATATTTCATAATATGATCATTATTAAAATAAATCCAAACTCTGAAGTATGAATTCTTTTCAAGATTAGGGGCGCTTGTTTCTGTTGTAATGTGTGATACTATTTTTGGAGAACTCAAAAGTGACGCTAGCCGGCCTGTGGGTCTGCATTGCTTTCCTCCCGGGATCTCTCTGATGTGGAGGTACGAGTTGGTAACAGTCTTGCATCAGCCGCGTCAGTTGGTCTCTCTCAGTAGAGACGCGGTTCTCTTAGAATGCCTGTAGGAGTTTGGTTGGCTACGTGCGACGGTTCGGGTGAAACGCCGTTTGGTGGGCGTAGTATTTCTGACAAGACGTGCACTGTGACCGACGCATTTAGCCAGGCCAGCTGTAACGTTTGGATCAGACCGTCACTAAACTGTAAGGAATTTGCGCAATGTTTATGTCTAAGCCTATTTCTTAATATAACAAAAAATTCAAAACCCAATGTGTAATCCCTGAGAACTCCGGTGCGCTGCAGCTTTACGCACACAAGTCAGCTCATAAAATAAGTGGAGACAAAGGAGGCTGGCAATGCGAAATGCTTTGCTGTTAATACCTTTATATGGTTCTTGTAACGTCCAGGGTTGCGGCTATGGGCACCACAACCATTTGCCCGAGTCACCAGCGCCTCGCACCCACACGTGCAATCAGCCAATTGCCTTCAGCCGTGTGAGGGCATAAAGGCTGGTAACACGTGGCGGGACGTTGCAGGTTATTGTTCATGTTTCACATTTCGAGTGGTCTTGGTTTGTTTGTTACGTGACTGTATGCCCCAGTGGTTTTCGGTTCGTTTTGTTTTGTTCGTCTGTAGTCGTGTGTTTTCTTATTAAAACACAGAACGTGTGGCTCGTGGTGTCCTCCCCAGTATTGGTGTCTTTCCCTTTTTTGTTTATACGCACTCACCCTCTGCTGCGGCGTTACAGTTCTCACACACAGTGTAGTCTCTGAAGTGTGTCAGTTTGTCCATGTCCATTGTCCACCAAGCTGGAAACTGTACAAACAACCAATGTAATTTTGCTTCGTCGGCCCGCAGTCTGTAAGAGCAAAATGCGCTGTCAAAACTATCCCAGAGGCTGTACACTACTTTTGGAGACAAAAGGACCTGATTTTGTCTAGATCAGAAACAGTCAATTAAGGACTTCATAATGCCATTAGGCCCCTTCAGGTAAAATGTCATAATGATGTCACAGCCTTAGCTGGAGGCAAAACAAACTGAAATTGGAGGCAGACGTGATTCACTTCAGGCTACATCGACTACCTAGTTATGTCATCGTGTTGTTGGGTGCCAGAATAGACAAAGTACTGGCACTAGCTTGAAATGTTTTTGTATATGCCCATCAAAATATCCAAAGACAACTGTGATTAAATAAATGCTACAAACACGAAAAGGATTGGACTGAGGCGATCATCAGAAATGCTCTTGTTTACAGTAAGGTATCTTACGGAAATGTAGTATTGTCTGTTGTAAGCATATATAACCATGGTAAGGTTAAGTTCAATATGTATACCGATATGTATCCCAGATATGTGTACCCAGTATTACACCGGTGGCAAATGCTAATCTTAGCTCTAGACGTTTCTGTTTTGACTATCAAGTGGTACCAATAAGGAGGGGCTCAAATGGGGAGGGAGGATAAAACTATTAATGCCCAATAAACAAACAGTTTTGTAAATATAAAGTTTAGTGTAATTAACATATTCCCGAAAGGAAATGTTTTAATATGCTTTAGATTAAGAAATGACAACAACAACAACTCTCTAGTTTACCGTACTGTAATCTTCCTGGGCCCTATTTCAGCAAGCAAGTTTAGTGAAAACTCTGAGTTTGTTAACCCTGAAATTATGGAAACTGAGATTTCTGTTTCAGAAAGAACACTCATGGAAAGTTATCATGGTAACTGACTGTGAACTTAATCTGCTTGCTAGCATGATTTCTTTAACAAACCCTGAGTTTTCACTCGTCCTTTCCACTGAACTTGATTAGCAAGACAATAGCTGATTCCCAGATCATAATCAAATGTTTTTTCAGTCACATTTATCTTAACATTATACTATTAAATGCATGGCCTGAAGCTGTGGCTTAAGATGTAGCTCTGTGACTGCTGGAGTTTCTTGGAGGCATGGGTTCGGGTCCAGCAGGTGGGACATTTTCAATCTGTTCAAATATCTCGTTCCCACTAATTTTTTGTTAACTGTTCTGTCCAATAAAGAATAAAAAATGTATTTAAAAAAAAGCTACTGAATGTTTAATAGCTTTTTTTGAAAAAGATGACATTGTTTGATAGAACGTAATTTTATCATAGGCCATTTTTAACAAGACGTAGGCTATACAGTACAATCTAACAATTGGCTAGTTATGGTTGGTCATGGTTTGCTAAAATCTTATAGTCTTATAGGCCTACTGTAGTTTGTGTTATACACTAATTTGACATATCACAGAGTATTCTCTTAGTATAAAATAATTAGGCCTATATCCTCTCTGTTACTATCATCAAACACCAACAAAATAAGACACAAATACCTAATGCGAATTTTCTGAAATGGTGTCTTGTCAATAACATAATTCTTGCATTCTTGTACAAACAATAAGATAATTATTATACCATGATATATATATGAACTAAGGACAATAAATACAAAAATGTGGAAATACAAAAATATACAACTTAAATTATACTGAAATCACACTAAAGAAAGGGCACTCTGGGGAAGGGGGCAGGACTTAGTGCAGTCACTACTTTTTAGACTTGCTTTTGAAAGAAGGATATGTTTGCTTATTCTTGTGAGACCATCATGAGCTCCCGGGCTTCAGTTTAATTTCGCCATGAGAATCAGTCTGGAAAGACTTGGAATCATTTTGAATGTGTTCGAGTAGCAACTGAACTTTCCAATCAGTGTCGTGTTTATAGCTATACAGGCGCAGTTTTCCAATCAGCGTTGCGTTTATAGCTATATGGGTGTGGTTTAGGTGTGCCGACCATGGTGTCGATAGCGAAAACGTCCAGATGGTTCATCCAATCAACTGTCAAAGTATTATTTTGAAAGTACAGCCATTCACAAACAGTTTCAATGTATGGCTTCCCAGATGGACAACAATTCCTCTGGCATGTGAGGTTGATGTTTTGTTTGCACCAATGTATAACTTTCCGCAGGCTGAATGAACACAGCATGAACATTTTCTGCTATTAAGCATGTTAATCTTGATTTTTCTTCTTGGCGGTCGCCATATTGCAGAGTAGTATCTGAGCTCCATTTAAAATGGCTTTGTATAGTTGTCATGCACGTGCTTAACTCAGAGTAAACATACTCCGAGTTGACTAAACTAACTCATATCTGTTCTGAAAGTGAAAACTCTGAGTTTTCCGTCTCAGAGATGGCCAACTCAGAGATCAGAGTTAGTTCCAGAGTTGGTTAAACCTGCTTGCTTAAATAGGGCCCAGGTACTTGATCAGATAAGCCTAGTTAGAGCGCCCCCTGTGGCCTAATGTGGAAGCTATTGAAATTGAAATTTAAAGAATATTCTTTTTAAATCACAGTAAAGGATATTTTGGAAATATAAAAGGTGTAGTATGTATAAGGACGGGCACTTGATCAGATAGTCCTAGTGAGAGTGCTCCCTGTGGCATAATGAAGAAGCTATTGAAATTTAAATATTTTCTATTTGCTATTTTCTATTAAAAAAATGATATGCCTGAAAATATAAATTCATTTTTTCTAAATGTAGTAATTGTATTATGTAAATGGGGTAGGCTTAGTTGAACAACACCTGGTGTCACACGGTAGACTTTTCATTTGAAATAAAATAAAAAAACAAAAAATATAGTGAATTACATTTTCCAACTATAATAGTTGTAGTATAAAGGCCTATATAGAATAGCCGTTGTTTTATTAAAACTAGAATATTTAGAATTTTAAATAAAATACAATTCAGGAATAATTCAGAATAATATTGTCAAATTATAAGACTTGTGTGTATAGGAGGGTGGCTAGAAGGTCACTAGTATGTGTAGAATATTTTGCAATAGTGTTTCATTAGCTATATAATATTTGTACTTAATTAACTGTACTTTGACGATGGTCCGTAAATGCGCGTCTCTCCATAGAGTGTAATTGTCGGTTTTCGTAACATAGCTATTTAAAAGAAAACAGTTGTTGTGACTGACTCGCTATGCTCTAGTCACTAGAGTCTAGTGATTCGGAATCAGTGTCAGTGTCTGATGGTTAGTTATTGAAGCCGGAAAATCCGAATGTGCGAATATGAAACAGATTTTACTTAAGTAAGGTAAACCATCTCCGCAGGATTAACTTTGCATTGACACTGTTTTGTTATGGGAAAATAATAAAATATAGCTTACCCCATGAGAGGATTGTAGTCTCTCATGATACCACGTGTTGCACTAAATTTGACAAGTTTGACACTAAATTCAAATTACATCATAATTATTATATACAGAGAAAAATGTAAATGAATTATAATGCCATTCTGTAGTTTTAAGGTCAAGATGTCAGAACAGTATTGAACTGTCATTGTCTTGATTTCTGGTCTCAGAAAAATTGAGAAAAAAGCTAATATTAATTTATGCATTTAATTAAAATAATTAGATTAATTAATCACAAATCATGTAATAATTATTTTTTTTTTAAATCGCTTGACAGTCCTACTTTCAATAGAATCAATTTAAAGAAGATGGCAGTTGTCAGAACAGATTTTATTTATCCATAATGTTCATTATGTATGTTTATATCTATTTTTTCCTTTTTGTTTCCATCCAACATCTTAATTGTTTGTAACAAGACTGGACTTCTTGTTTTACCAGGCCCATGTGTTTTGTGAAGCAGCTGGAGATCCCTCAGTATGGCAGCTACAGGCCAAACATGGTGCCAGCCACACCGCGTGCCAACCTGGCCAAGGAGCTAGAGAAATACTCCAAGGTGTCCTTCGACTATGCAAGCTTTGACGTCCAGGTCTTTGGCAAGCGCATGCTCATTCCAAAGACGCCCAGCAGCACCAGTGAAACTTCACCCAAAGCCTTTAAATGTAAGAGACAGATCCCGCTGGTTTACAGATTCTAACTGCTCAGTGTGGAATTAAGAGATTCATGTTCTTTTGTTATGCCATTAGTTATTACATCAGTGAATGGTGGATTCATCCAATCTTCTCTCCTTTCTCCTAGCCAAATCATTCCCAAAGGCCTCATCTCCTAACCATAGCCTGTCAGGAAGCTACGTGAAGAGCAGTTCCTCTGCCTCATCATCTAGCGGCTATGACTACAGCCACGATGCAGAGGCAGCTCACATGGCCGCCACAGCCATCCTCAACTTGTCCACACGGTGCTGGGAAAGACCTGAAAATCTTAGTACCAAGCAGAAAAGCAAGGTAGACATCTTAAGCAAACTAGAATATCATGCTTTGTCTAGTCTAATTTAAAGTCATAAAAGTGAGATAATTACATTTTTTTAAACTTTGTGTCATGGCAGCATGGGCATATTATTACCATAAATTGTATAAACATAGCCTACCCATAATACCTGAATACTGGTGTTTTACAATCAGATAAAACATTACAATAAGCCGTGTAAAGCATACAGAGGGTTTTTTGATTTTAATACTGGATATTGGATAAGGCTAAGGTTATTTCTATATGCAAATGACCATATGCCAGATTGGTTTGTAGTCAGCAATCATACTTTGTCTTCTGCATTCACACATTTTTTCGAAAAGCACAATGGTGTAATTAACAGAGTTGCTGAAAATAAATGGTTTTATATTCCTCAAACATTAACAAGACTGTAATTGTAATTGCCTATATCTTGTTTTTTCAATAAAATACAATCAGCAATCTTTTATATATTATTTTTGTGTATAATGTTTTCCATTTAACAAATGTCTTATGTCTTTGCAATTATTCAACCATTAAGAATCTATACCATTGCACTGACAATCTATTTGGATACTGTAGGAATCTGATATTGAAGTGGATGCGAATGGCACCTTGGACCTCAGTATGAAGAAGCCTAAAAAGGAGGACATGCAGTCACCAGAACCTTCTTCTTCTTCCTCTATCTCCTCCCAGCACACTGGAGGCATGTCTTCTCAGGGACAATGCCCAGTGGAATGGGAAGAACCTCTGGACTTCACCAAACCCATTGGAGCCAAGGAGGAAGAGCAAGATGAGGTATAGTCCTTACTTGGGATGTGCAGAGAGCCATTTGTATTTGTAGTTGTTGTATTAGCAAAAATATTTGTATAAAAGTGGAAATTGGTGTAACGATCCAGAAAAATGGGGGCACGTGCTGGCACCTATTTTGGTGTATACTGTATGTTTACCCACTGAAAACCATGGGAGTGTGCGACGCTACAGCTGTATCGCACCATTTGTACCAGATATAGGCTACATCTACAGCTGTTTTTATGTGGATCAAACAGTATAATATATAGATACATGATGTACAATATGTAGGCCTAAGTCTAACTTAGGCTAGGCAACAAAGCTAGGGTTGCCACTTGTGTCTCTCAAAAAACCTGGACACCTGACCAACAGTAGCTTTATCCGCATCATAACCGAAAAACTATTAGGGCCTATTATTATTAGCCCCACGAGACAGTCTTGCAAAGCCAATAATAGTAAGCCCTAATGTTTTTTTGGTTCAAAGCTTTAGTATGTACTAATAAATGCAATGCTATATCTCTAGGCGTTTTCGTCTCAAGTTATAACCAGGTCGCCTACGTCACACCTAAACCACCCTGTAGCAAAACTACTACGCTGATTGGCAACACAGGTTTACCTGCCTGAATCAAGTCGATTTTCAAGCTCTCCGAACTCTCGCAATGAAGTGAAACTGAAAGCTTGCGAGGCTACAATATAGCATCAATTTATTAGAAAGGATAGAGCAAAGGATGGAAAATATGTTTTTACTCTTCTCTTGACCTTTCTACTGCAAGTGTGGATAACAACAGGCTCTACTGGTTGACAGATTCGTCCTATCACCTGGCAAGTATTTTTTGAAAGTGCCTGCCCTTTTAAAACATTTTCAGTGGATGTTTCCCCATATTGATTTGTCTAATAGACACATATATCTGGTGTGTCAGTTTATATTATTATAGACTATATAATTGTGCATTATAAGTATTTTGTGTACTGTATGTGTAAACTTTTTTTTTTCATTAAAATAAAGATGTGCTTAGATGTGCTTCTAGATTATGTCTTTGTCTACTCACCTTGTTTTAGCTAAAAAAGATGAGTAGGCTACATTAGAGTTGGACTATACTTATAGGCTAATCTATCTCATGACAACACCATTCAGTATAATTAATATACTGTAACGCCGAGCAGGGCGAAGCGAGTGCAGACGAACGAAAAACAACACACTGATGGTAGAAGCAACGAGCCACACGGCTCGTACTTTAATGGAACAGAAATAACTTAAACAGCGAAAACAAACTCAAAAACCAAAAGGCGTACACAGTCACGCAATTTAACATAAACAGAAAACATGAACAATAACCCACGCCCCCTCACAGCAGTCTATATGCCCTCACACCCACACCTCACACCCACACGGCTGAAGGCAATCGGCTGATCACACGTGTGGGTGTGAGGCGCTGGGGATGCGGGTAGTCCTCCACCGGCTGTACCCCACCGGCGAGACCACGGGAATGTTACATATACATCATGTTCTACATGTTGTAGATGCCACATGCCATATGGCAGCTTACTTTCTTAATGTTTTAGTTTTATTCAACATGTATTGGGTCCTACACACACCGCTGGTCACACCTTGGACCTTGTTCTTTCACATGGCTTAGACATTGAACATCTACGTTGTGAGGATTTCTTGGTCAGTGACCATAAATGTAGGAATTTTGATGTCTGTTATTTCAGACATTTTGCACCCCAAAAAATGAATGCATTCTCGTGTTCTTAAAGATTGTGTAAAACAAATTTTATTTTATTTAACCTTTATTTAACCAGGCAATCTCGCTGAGATTAAAATCTCTTTTTCAGGAGAGACCTGGCCAAGAAGTATCTTTAAACATACAAGTTATACAACATATACAGTAGTTATACAACCAAATATACATACATACATACATTAAAAAAAATGTAATACTTAAATACAGAGATTTACTTAAATATACTTTATATATGTTAGAAATACATTATTTTAAACAGTTAACTATGTAGTATTGTATTGTAGAGTTAAACCGTTAAACTGAATTTAATAATTTCTCTGTTCAGGATTTTTTTGGGAGGGCCGGAAACGTGGGACTAGATACGTAGCTGGTCCGCCAATTTGCTTACCCCTCCCCGTAACACCACAAGTATATAAAAGCGTAGAGAGCATTCAAATCAGCTCAGTGCTTATCCTGCTCCAATGCAAGTTATTAGCCTACTTATTTACTGTCCTTCAATCAGTGGCGCAGGACATATTTTTTAGGTGGGGGGACGAAATTGTGACAAAAAATTTCTCACATTTTTAGCCTGTACATGCTTTTAGTTATTAAAACCAAACACCAGCATGAAATCTATCCCACCTGGGACTTGAACCCCACTCCCCTGCGTGAAGGAGAAACACATTACAAGGTCACCACCAGAAAGTAAAAAAAAATAGCCCATCGAATGTGTTGTAGTATTTGAGAGTAAGATTTACGTAATTTATGGTGGCAGCGCAATTGTCTAGACATCGTTAGACATGGTTATGACTAGACTATTACACTGGTCAACAATACATGCCATTATATATCTCATTATTAAAAAAAAGAAGCAAACTGCTCTGAAATATTCTTCTTCAAAGAACGATCAATGAACAAACCTCCCAGCAAACATGCCTGTGTGGGGCCACTGTGGGCAGCCCAGTGTGAGCCTCACTACCGTCGTGAAATGCGGGTCACGTGCGGGCCTCACACTATGGGGCCCGTTCGGGCTCACAGTGGGCTTCACACTATGGGTCCCGTGTGGGCAGCTCACTGTGGGCCCGCACAGCCCCATAGTGGACAACATAATAAATAACTACAGCTGTGGAAGGCATTACTGTGGTTAAATCTCAGTATACCAGTATACATCATCAACATGTATAAGAATGTTTCTATAATTACACAAAATTACCAAATGTGAATGATAATTAATAATTTCTTATCAAATGGTGGCTCAAAATATTCAAAATCCTGTACCTGGATGTTAACTAAAAAAAACACACGCATTCCATTTCAAAACCTTTTTTACCAGAAATGTAATTCAATACTAACAAGCCAGGGAAAAATTTAAACATTAACAGCAGTATTTGTGAAATTAGTAATACTAAAACCTAGTTACTATAAAACTAACACATAACCACTCGACAACAGAAAATATAAAACTGGAAATAGAACTAAAAGAGGCCCAGTTCAGCGTAAAGGTTTATGATCACTCCAAATGTGTTAGTGTTTTTAGTCCTTTAGGAAACTGGATTCCAAATACAAAATACACACACAGGGGGAGGCCCAATGATGGATGTCCTCGCTCTCTTCTGTGATCTACTGGCCATCTAATGTGAACACAATGCGGTTATACTGCATGAGATGACCCTTCCTGCAGCCTTTATTAGACTCCATCTTCAGTGTGAGATGCCAGGGGTGCTAGTCTGGTGACTAGAGTATGGCCCTGATGGAAAGGAGATAATCTGCTAAAATCTGTTTGCCATATTCACTTTAAATTAATATGATTTGACAGTATAATTTTTGTAGACCAACAAACTAAAAACAAATGTACAATAAGTGTTTAGTGTTCCATACACAAGTCACCTGTTATTGGCTCACCTCAACCTCAAACAGCAACCACGGGTCCTTGAATAGTGCAGGCAAGAGCGCAATGTCTTAGAACTGTAGGCCTAATACATAATAAATGTCAATATGCTTTTATGATCTCAGTCATAAGAGGTAAAGAATCTGGTACATTAAAAATCTAAGCAATACAGCTATAATATAGTCAAATACCTTTTTTTTTGTATACCATCCTCAGTCATCAATAATGTGCCTGCACTTATTCTGGGAAGCTGTGTGAGAATGTGTTGGTCCACAACAACTAGTCTCTTTGCAGATCCCAGAGGGGCTCATGTTAAGATGAAGGCACAACAATATGCAATTAAATAATTAGGTTCACTACTATATTGTACTTATTTTTCGCCAGTATGAAAAATTGAACTCTGACTCCAGTGTTGTGGCTGAACAGTTAAAAACACAGGGCAAACATTAACATGCATACAGTCAGTAAGAAAGAGAACAATTCGTACTAGCCTGATCAGCCACTGTCAGTAAGCAATACTTTTACATATTAATAGACTGTAAACCAAATCAAATCAATAACTAACAGCAGTCAACGTGAGACACACTTTATCAGAAACTGTTTCTTTTAGTGGTGGTGATGTACATCACAAATAAAGCAATGTAACTCTATTCCTTGTGCTTGCAGGGTAAAATATGCCAAAATTCCATTAATGGTAATGGTACAGTATCGGTACCGTAGGAAACTGAACAAAACAAAAATACATCTACAGTAGACTAACTCTAGAAAGAGGTACCGGTATTTGCCCCAAACTTTACGTTTAGGATTTGTCGCCTCAACAACTAAAAACAGTACCGTGTTACGGTACCGGTACAAAACCAGCCTCTGTAGGACACAACTGCCTCCATGGGTTAGCTTCTCTTGTTTTAGAGTGAGAAAATAACAGTTGGAAATGACAGTACGGTACCGTAACAGCCTTGCACGTTAACGGTAAAAACATGCTGGTTACTGTACGGTAGTGCATCTGACACGCAAGATTAAATACATTATTAGTTAGTTCATCGTCTATAATGTATGTATGACGGTATTTTTAGCTGTTTTTCGGCGTTACAAACTATATTACCTAAAGTAACTTGCTGGTTTATTGCTTCAGTGCTTCTCATTTTCTCTCTGTACTGTACTCTCTCATTAGCTAACATAGTTCTCAGCTAATGTTGTGCGCGCCGCTAACGTAAGCTCCCCGACAAGAAACTAACATCAATAACCTATTTACGTTGCAGTTAACGCTAACTAAGAGCCACTCACATCAAAAATGTCAGATTTTTTCTCAGCTACCGGGTGATACGTCCAACAACGCATTTGTCTTTTACTTCTTTTTGAGGACCGCTCGCGCCCTCACTTGATAAGCACCACCTGCATGTTTTGGTATTTCAGGGGGAATCTAAGGCATGGCTGCCTGGCTACTGTAGAGTGATCTTGTCAAAAGTAGGCTAGTTAGTTTTATTGTCAAAAACACATTAGTAGTATATTATATAGTGCTATGGTATTATACTACCGATAATAAATAAACATGTTTAAAATGTTTAAATGGAAAAATATTCAATTTATATTGAGAGTAAAATTAAGTAGGACATCTTCTACTATACAAATATGACATTAATTTATAAAACAAACACTTTTTTCTATTTCATTTCACTATTAAAATTAAATTAATTATTCAGATAATTTTCCAAAAACCTTTGTACAAAAATAACATTTTTTATTTATAGTTTTTGTCTTGTAATTCAACAACCAAAAAAGTGTTATGCACTCTACGCTACTGTCAGCACAGCCCTCATGGGCTAATTCAAGAAGGGCCTAATGAGGGCTTACAGTGGGCAAGACCATAGATGGACTTTCCAACAGTAAGCCCACATAGGGGCCTCAAAGGTTAAATTTCTGCGGGCCCCCCGTGGGCAAACCCACAGGGGACCCCATGTGGGCTAACTGCGGGCCAGCCCACAGTGGGCTGCCCACAGAAAACCTTCATGGGGACCCAATAGGGCAAAACTACTGTGGGCCCCGCATGGGCTAACCCACAGGGGGCTCATGTCAGCTAACTGTGGGCAAGCCCACATTTGGGCTTTCCCACAGTTAGCCCACTTTGGGGCCCCAAAGGGCAAAACTACTGTGGACCCCGCATAGGCAAACAAACATGGGGCCCATACAGGATAAGTGTGCATTTGCCCAGCCCACTCTACCCCACAATGAGCCCACAGTGGGCCCCCATGGGCGTGTTTGCTGGGAACATTGCTCATAGATAAAGACGCACTCGCTTGTCATACCAAAATTGTATCCACTGCCAGAAACGGACTGCCGTTTTTGGTAGCGCGAGTAATTATATCTGAGTCAGTGATCAGTATCTCACAAAAGTGAGTACACCCCTCACATATTTGCAAATATGTGAGCATATCTTTTCATGTGACAACAATGA
>JAODOY010073560.1:0-15932 GCA_025399855.1 Forbesichthys papilliferus
TTTAATGACGTTGTAGTGTGAAGCACTTTGTGTTACATGAATTTGTATGAAAAGTACTATATAAATAAAGATTGATTAATTGATTGACTGATTGGAAAACCACGCTCGTATCGCTATAAACACGATGCTGATTGGAAAGTTCAGTTGCTACTCGGAAACTTCTGAGGCTTTCCAAACTGGTTCTCATGCCGAAAATAAACGGAAGTTCTCGAGCTCAGCATGGTCTCGCGAGGCTAGTATTACCTAGGGATGGGTGATATGGACCAAAAATAATATCCCGATATATTTAGGTTGATATATACAAGATATATATTGCAAAGGAAATATGACATATTATATATTAAGACAAATTTTTAGCGCCATTATTGGACATATGTGAGCTTTCTCTGGTGTTCACTTTCTCCTGACTCCACTCCTCAGGCCAAGTGCAAGCATGGAGGGAGAGACGAACAAATCAAAAAAGTAATGAATAAATGCATAATATAACTATATCGATATAAATAATATTGTCTAATCTTATATCTCTTTTGAAAAAATTCGATATACCGGTATATCGCCCAGTCCTAGTTTACCCTGCGTCTGAAGAGATATATTTAAGCAACACATTAGAGACCAGCCTCAAGTCACCTGCTTGCAAAACAAACATACATACACACCCTTGTTACTGGCGTCCTGCAACCAGGAAGTTATGTATTCACACACAGAAATGAATCAAATAGTTGTAATAATCAAATAGTTGTAATTTGGAAACAATTGTGACATGTGCGGGCATAGGCTAGCAGGCGCATTGTACTGTATGATCGTGTAGCCAATACATTACGTATTTGTAAAGCTATATAATTAATTTCTTTAACATGAGAAGATCTTCTTCTCTTAATATTCTAATGGGGGCGGCGCCCTAGCGCCCTCTATGGACCAGTCGCCACTGGTTAAGTCACTATTATAGCCATACATGTATCTTTAAAGCAACACTATCTAACATTGTACCTTGCTGCTTCAAAATCATTTTGATGGTATTCTTTGACTTCTACTAGGAAAAGTAGACAAATTAAATTGTCTGCACCAGACAAGCCAGATACTGCACTATGTAACTTTTGTGTCCTGGCTGGACACCTCTTGAGAGAACTGCGTAATTCTTTACAGCAACACAAGACACACTACCAACTATGAGTCGTCAGGTAGAAGAAGCTTGCTATTCTCACATCATAGCAGGGTGAATATAGACTGAAAAAGATGATGTGTAAGGAATAGATGAAAATACCTGACAAGAGTTAATCATGGACTGGCTTTTACTAATGGAGCGAACAACTGCAGGCTGTTTTATAGGCTACTGTCCTTCCTGGCTGTAGGCTAATGATCTGTCTTATGGCTAACAGTAACTGAAAAACAACATAACATTTTGTTTCTTTTTTATGTAGGCTATGAGCTTACACATAGCCTGCTGACGGGACTTCCTAGAAAGAAAGAAAGAAAGAAAGAAAGAAAGAAAGAAAGAAAGATATCCTCTGTAGACAGTGTGTTGTGAATATGGTCAGTATGCCAATTGTATTGCCATTATTGAGTGTGAGATATCCCCGTACCAACATGCTATCTCCGTCAATTGTCTGTGATTGGCTATCCCCGAACACAGCTGATAACCTGCTACAGCTACAAACCCTCTTTTACACACCTACAATTACAGACAGCGTGAGCTTTACAGAAGATATGGCTTTGTCCTTCCTTAGGGTGTCATCTGTCTCTGAGTTTTTAACGTTTACAGAAAAAGTAAGAGTAAGTAAGTAAGTACGTAAGTAAGTAATCATTTAAAAATTTGCAACTTTGCAAAACCTATCCCATCCTGCTTGTGATTACATAGTTTATGCGCCTACAGTTTGTGTTGTAAAACACAAAGCTCCCTATTTTAAAAATCTAAGTGCACGGTCTAAAGCACAAGGTGCAAACTGCATTTAGGGCATGTGCCCTAAAATAAAATCCACTTTTGCTAGTTTAACGGGAGATAAAACAGTTGCTGCACCAGACGCATGGTTCAATGGGGTTGCACTTTCTTCATTATACATGGGTTCATTATTATTGTACTGGCGGGTATGTGAAAGTGTGAGCAGGCCATATACGACAACAGCTAGATTCTACCAAGATCCCTAAAATATGTCAATGGAGGCTACACATTAATAATATTTCACATTGTACTCTTTACATTTTTAATCCATTGCATTATTGCATGTGTGTATTATCTTGATAATGTGCCATGCCACTGACTTTAGACCAGGTTTCTGTTGGTCAATCTCGCAATCACTTTTAGCTACCTTAAGATAGCTATGTACCAATTATGTGCCAGAGACCACACCTCATGTTTAGACCAACCATGGATGGCTAGACCATGGATGCTCACATGGGCACAAGTTCATTTGTTTTTTATTAATCAACGTGAAAATGACAACTGCCTCAACCTGAAACTGACAAAGACAATAGTGTTCCCGCTTTGCATAAGGTTTAATAAAAGATCCTAAGACTACGTCACACATTCAAACGCTTAGTAAAAGAATATCAGTTAAAAACGCAAGTAGGCTATTTCAGCAAAACTAATCAGCTTTCTGTTAATATTTTTCTGTTATTGTTCCTATCCAATGCAGTCCAATGTCATAATTGTGTAAAATCTTACCTTCTCAGTCAACATGTTTGTTCTTTTGATGTATTTTGATAGATAATTTCCGATGTCAAAAAAATATTCCTAATAGCCTACAGAATCACTATATTATCAATAGCATACTGAGTCCATCTAGCTTACACTATAAGAATAAGGTAAGCATATTTTGATACTATTACAATACTGTAAACTCCACAAACAATATGCACGCAATGATAAACATTATAGACAAAACCACAGAACTCCTCAATTCCTTAGGACACCGGTTTCATATCCTCCTCAACCCTGTATATTACGATATGGATATAGGACAGCTTGACGTAAAAGTGTATTACAGTTTGCAACTGTAATGGGGGCTGACAGAAACAACAACAAAACTATTCTTACATATTCTTGCTTTAAAATTTATGTTTTTTCTTCAAAAACATAATTGGTGAATATCACAGCCAACAATTAAAAATCTCTAGCATTCACAAGCAAAATAAAGTCCTAATCCAAACTCAGGTGGGCATATTGATCGGAAGAGGAACACAACTAATTTGATCTTATGTTTAATGCTAAATAGAGAATGGCATTCCTTAATGGGTTTCATTTATAAATGATACATCTGTAGGTAAAAGTATAAGTCAATGAGTTCATTACCTGACGGAAAGCCATCATACACAAATTAATTCAGAGAAGGACACACAGGTTATCATTTGCCTCTTTGCATGCATTCATTTAGATTGATAGAAAAATCTAATGGTGTTTGTAATGTAATGTCTATATATTTAGGAAATTACTTACCATAATGCACATCATTAATTGTAAATTAATTTTACAGAAAAGGAACTGCATGATAGCTTGGCGAACAATTATGAGGTCTTTAGTCATTTGAAGATTACAAAATGTTTGCTCTTAACATGGGATTCACTGATGAATAATTCATGCTAAATAATAATAAACAAAATTGAGCAAGGACAATACCAGATTATGTTTGAAGCGAAAATGACATCTGCTTACAAAACACCACTTTGTGCTTTGCATTTGGAGAGAAACAATGTCTTTCAATTATATCATCATGAATGCCTTGCATTCACATTCTTCATGGAGGTGATTTCATTTTCATTCCCTCAAATTAATTTAGCATGGATCAGTTATTATTTTAATTGAAAGCTCATCAAAGGAATCTCAATCAAAATTGAAACACACTGTATTTGTTTGTACATTTGGAAGCCCTGGAAGAATAGCTCTGGTAACCGTGGCCTTATAATGAACTTAATACATCTCTCTCCTGAACTATGTACTGTACTCTATATGTTTTGTCTGGTTCTTTTTTTTTTTGTTTCACTTTCAGTTGCATCTTATCCATAACCTTGGCGTTTCACTTACACAACAGACACTGAATGCAGTCTGCAAAACATAGATACATTAGGGCCGCTCAATTATCAGAACGCATGGGTCCCCGGGGCTGAATTCCCTCTTCAGTCCTATCTGCAATGCACTAACATGCCATTTAGATGGCTAGATATGATGCTACACTTCTCTACACTCACTTAACATCTTGCCTAAGGGCAAAATATGTCTGCTTCCCATTCAGGTAATAATGTAGTTTCACAAAACAGAGCGAGAACAAAATTATGCTTAGCCGTTTAACATTGTGTTAGGAGATAGATTGCATATTATCGTTCGTGGTGATGACTCTAATATTTACCATAATATAAACATTTTTATATTTGCAATGTATACAGAATTTCTGATTACTTACTTCCCCAGGGCAAAGCACTCAAGTCTCAAAGTGATTCCTTTGGCAGCGAGAACCGATGTGGGAAAATGCACTTCAATTTTAGGCTCATATTCACCCATGACACCTAAAAGAGGTGAGAAAGAGGGAAATTAAGGTATGAGGATAAAGGCAATTGTAACAGCTAGTCTCCCCATGCCCCCAATGCCATCTTCCCAGCACTCCCTTTTTCTTTGTGTGATTGCAATCCCCCTAATGTATGTCTTCACCAGGTAACAGCTGCTGCTGAACAATGTACCACCGTATTGACTGGTAAAAGCCTTATTTAGGTCCTGCAATAGATGGGATATACAAAAGCATGGGCTCCTTCTTAATGCCAAGGGAATATTTTCATTTTGAACAAAGGCATGGCCGAATGTAAACAGACTGGGACGGTTTGGGATTCTGCCCTCGCATGTGGTCCTGTGATTACTAATGACACACAGGTGTTGATTTCGCAGCTGTTCCCATCTTCAGTTTTGAATGAGGAAGTGGCGTTCCCACGATGGCTCTTGGGACCTTTCATATAATACATTCTCATCAACCAAGTCACTGGCTGGTACATATTTGGCATTCTTTGGCTTTCTCTATCTTTATCACATTGACTGACATGAAAATCAGAAAGAGTGTGAGCACTTGTCTGAATATTACCCACATCATGTGCTACCTGAATTCAACACTATCCATCTTGTATTCCCAGGAACATGCAGTTCATTAGGTACTGTATAGTAATAGTGCATTCATTGCTGCATGCAAATGAATCATGTATCTTTATACGGTAACTATACAAATTTGTTTAATAATAGCTTCATAAAATATTGCCTTGAAGTTGTGTGATAAAAATGATTATAAACATTCATATATTGATATTGCATATACTCAGAGGTACAGTACTATACAACAAGGACTGGTGGAGTATTAACTGTGGCATTAAGGATTCACATAGATGTAAACAGCAGTAAAAATAATCAGTTGTTATCTTGACAGAATAACAAACTATTAAACTGAAATGATCACCAAAATTATCTTTTAATAATTCAAGATATTCACAAATGGCCACAGGAAAAAGCTGCGGATACTTTAAGACTTTAACATGCTATCCATATTGCTATTAGCATTGTAGCTCTACTAAAGCTTCTAAAGCCATGGCCAGGAAACATGTTTCGTATTTACCCCGCTGCATGTTAAGAGGGCTATCTATATCCATTTGCCAGGAAGATATGTCAGATGGCATCGAGCAAATTTGCAGTAACAAAGGAAAACACTCTCATCTGAGATCTAATTACCATTATCCGTCTTATTAAATGGGAGATTGTGCTATGAATATTGCATGAGCGTGTGACTCTTTACACAAGCATTTTGAATGCACACAGGATCGTGCTTGGGGTGCGTGGCCACGCTCATACCCCAACACCTTCCTGAATTCCCATTAAACGACATCAGAGCGTTTATGGTGCTGTACCTGCTGAACTGTAACTTAACATGACCAGAAAGACAAACGGCCGGCGTGACATTTGAGAAAACCATAATTACACGTCCTGCATGTGCCTGACACTTTTATGGGATGAAATGAATGCGGGGAATCAGGAATATGGCCACAGAATTGTGTGCCACTACCTATGAAAAGATATTTTATGATATTTGTTACGACGAACTTTCCAATTTCAATCTCATTCTCAACATTTATGGCTCCAAAAGCAGCCCTTCACATATAATGAATTTGCAGTATTTCATTGTCTCATGCTACAGTATATTCAATATCATATTCAGACTTCACTGCTGCTGAAGCTGACGGAATTGGGAAATAAAAGGCTAGGCTGCATGTAACTATAACAGTGCGGCCTTTAATTGTAGCATGGGTTTCATTCACATATTTATCACATTCAAATGGTGGTTTTACATTGCTTTTCTGTCAAGACATGAACATTTATTGATGATAATGATGTGTGTCCTAGAATGTATCAGACACCTTTAGTCTGTAAAAAGAAACAGCCTTAGCAAACACAGCTTCCAAATTGTTATACTGTAGGTAGAGGACATTAGCCTGGTGTCACCAAACTCAAAATGTTATTTGTGAGTACAGTAAGGTCTGGACATAGTGTTGCAACTGACATACCTGTTAACATTCAAGTGTTAACAGGCATGTCCTCCAACATGGGCATAGACCTCTGGTTAATTTTGAAAATATTGGACAGCGTTTAACCAATTGTTTTGATCACTTCTACTATCACATCTAGCTCTACCACCATTTCAAAACACTTAGCCACCCTGATTGGTCTGCCATCAGGGTGGCTGTGAACACATGAATGCCAACAGGGTTTCCAGAATATTCTCTCAGCTAATATTTTGCTGAGAGTAATAGCCAGGCGGTGCCAAGCTATTGGAAAAACTAATGGGAAAACTAACATATTCCCATTGAAATAAGGAAACATATTTAATTACTATAGGACTTTGTAACAAAGACATGGCATTTTTACAGGCATTGCGAGGCTCTTCCCTACATACCTTCACCCTGCACATACTGTGAGAATAATAAGAGTGCTTTATGTGAGGTACTGTATATAAGAGGTAAAAGTAAATATGCAAAAAATATCTGAAAGCAATTGAACCATGATAGTGTTAACCACTGAGCACTAATCCGTTAAACGCTATTTGCATTTGGATCTATGTGTGATTAATTAAATAGAAATGAAAGACTAGCATTTGTTAAAAGCCTTGAACTACATTGAAAGGTAAATTGCATTCACCTTCAAAGAAAGAACACAAAATCTGTGTGCTGGCCTTGAGTACTGTATATAGCCAAGCGGCCAGAGACTATGAAGGTGACACCACACCTGTATTAACAATATAATACAAACACAAAATACAAACACAAATTGTCTGTCATGAGTCTTCATATCCTCCATACAATCTTGGGACAGCTGTGTTGTCTCAAGGAATTAAGAAATAAATTAAATGCTACTCAAATAGTCTTTCAGATAAACGCATGTGAAATCGCTCTTCACTTAGATGGTTATAATTTGTCATGATGTTTATGATGCATTCAATCATTTGGAAACAACAACGTCTGTGATTGCTATCTGCATGTTCAAACAAACTTAGTGTTGCAGCGTTGTAACACTTGGCGTGTGATGTTCCAACTATGCATTAAACTGGAGATCGTAACCGAGCCTGCTCTGCTCAGCGCGGACTGCAAAGTAAAGTCAATTACTTCCAGCGGGGCACAATGAAACCCAGATGCTTGTTTGGAGGGAGAGAGCCAGGACTGCAGCAGGCAGTGGCAGGCCACACAAATCCAGCTTGAACTGTCTCGTCTGAGATAATGACTCACTTTTACTCGGGCACAGATTGCGGCGTCTGATTGGTCAGACAGATTCCAGTGAAGGAGCTGCACTGGATGCACGACGCACATTTGGGGTCTGTTGTGAGGTGTGCCAATGTCATTTCCAGCATTTTAGATTGTAAAAATGTACAGTTGCTGAACATCCATGTGTAATGCACAGGGGGAAGAGCTGCCAAGACATTGTTTTGTTAAAAGCCTACAGCTGTGAAGATTTGATTTGGCTCTCTGTGAGCTTGCGGTGAGAAAATCCTCCTTCAGCCCCAGTGCCCTCGACATGACGCCCGCCACCACTCCGTCACATTCTGTAAACCACAAACGGGCTCTTTTACCACCCGCGGTTACAGCCTGTGATGCATGCTGGAACTCTGATCAGAGGCTGACCACATCCACGTCTCGCTTTGCATTTTGGTTAATGAGAGGAACAAACCAATTTAGCATGCTGACGTGCTCGACATTATGTATGTATGTCTCGGAGGAGCGCTTCACACAACAAGGTTATGCAAATAAGACGAAGAAGGGGCTTTAATCCTGAAAAGATAAGCATAACATTTAGCACAGCCTGGTTTAGGGGAACCGCAGCCCTTTTAGAGTCTTCACCGGGGATGTAGTCCTAACTGGTGAAGACGCGATGATGGATGCTTGTAGTCGGTGTAGTCAGATGTGAAATGCATGCAGGTGAAACCCACAGCACACCTGAAACCAGCAGGCAGAGCAGAGCCGTGGCTCCTGAGAGGCTACTATAATAGAGTAAAATCCCAGTCCAAGTAAAGGACCATTGATTCAGTTAATTTTATGCTGGGAAATGATTTCCCTGATGGCCTGTTTCACCTAAGCACACACAGTGAAGAAAGCTCTCTGCACTAATGATAAAGCATTGCTCACTATCCATTTAGAGGGTGTGCAGAATTTATAACATCATGAGAACTGCCAGAATGTGGAATATGTCAGTATCATGTCTGACCTGCACACGTTTGCATATACACTAAAACCACCTGCTGAGTGCAAAATCCACATTTCCATCCATGTGCTGTATCAAAAAACACATGTGAATAACCTTTTGACAAATGTAAGATGAAAGAGAGAGAAGGAACGTGTGTGGTGCTGTGACAAGGTTAGAGATGAAGGTGAGTTTGTGAAGTATTACCAAAGACTCTGTCTCGGGTGTTGGCAGTGCATTCATCCAAACCTAGGGCTTGTCACCTGTGAGGGGTGATGTGTGTTTGTGGGCCTCACCGTCTGTTTTCAGTGTCAGGGGTGTTGGCGGGCTGAGGACTTTGGCATTGGTCACCGTGTTCTTCACCAGGCAGATGTAACTGCCCACATCTGAGGGCTGAACCTTGGAGATGTAGAGGTTGCCTGTTTCCTGGGATATGAAACGCCGGCTGTCCTCTGCTACAAATGAGGGGAATTCGTTGAACACCCAGCTGTAGATGATCTCTGGAGATACAGTAGGGAAGATATGATACATATGATTTAGTCCAATGTACGTTATGTACATTAAGTCCTTCATGTTAGACTGCAGCAGTGGTCAGCAATGCTCTTATTGGTCACCCTTACTGGTAACCATAACCATTGGTTGCTTAGTTACCATTGCATTAGGGATAATAGCATGATTGTACTGTGTACTGTACATTTTTATTTTTTATTGATTAGATTGATTGACTGATTGATTGAAATCAATATAATACAATACATTAAAAAATATATAATAGCATAGCTATACTGTAAATTCTATTACCTATACTGTACATGTAAATATAGAATAATTAGATAAATAGTACATGTAAACATATATAAAATAAATATTACATTTAAATACAATTTTAAAAAATAATGAATAGAACAGAAACTGCTGCAGTGGTCACTTATTTTTTTTCCACGGCTGTATAAATATGAGCATCATAATAATAATCGTATAATCTCTAAGTGCGAAAATATTATTATTGAACCTACTGATCCTTAAGAAAAAAGAATGTAGAGGTCACAGCAAGTAACGGCTACCAAAAATATAAAAACTGCCATTTAAAGTTTGAATACAACTCAAAAGGATTTCTGTCTGAAAGGAGATATTGTGTAGGCTGTATGTGCAGTTTCTCCAAAGTGGAACAGCACATAAAATAGTAGAATCCTACACACAATACAAGATGTTCTGTAGCAATCATATCGTTTTTTTGATTTGCTACTGTATGTTGCTAACTCCCTGCTCTATAAAAGCATCATGTCTAAGATATAATGTATTCTGTGTAAATAAGCCAAATATCTATTCAATCACTTTGAATTGGGTTTATAGAATTTTGGGCTATTGGGCTTAAATAGTTGTTTGGAGAAACATTGGGTTAGCATGGTTACATTCGCTAATATAACTACAGCTAGGTCATTCAGCCTATATGCTTAAAGCAAATTTACAGTCACACCCCAACTGAAATGCCATACTATGGTTTAGCTAACATTTTTGTTAATTGTTAAGTATTTTATTTAATAAAATGTGATGCCTATATTATAGCATGACGAATGGTTCACGTCTTGGCTTCAAAAGTTTATTTTTATTTTTTGATGGAAAATCTAAATCTAAGTAAATCAAAGATAAGCAAAAAGCTTTGGTACAATAATGAGAGATTGCACTTTATAATATGCCTGACTTCATACTGTATCTCATTAGCAACAAAATAGTGCCAAGCTATTGGACTTGGTTGAGTCTTTTGTATGTTATTAGGGGATTCAAATATCTTTGTGATGCATGCTGAGATACTACTAAGGTGTGTTAGGTCTATTGTAGATAAAGACAGA
Organism: Forbesichthys papilliferus; assembly: GCA_025399855.1. NCBI lineage: Eukaryota > Metazoa > Chordata > Actinopteri > Percopsiformes > Amblyopsidae > Forbesichthys > Forbesichthys papilliferus. Next base: position 10,537 of record JAODOY010073560.1, read on the forward strand.
GCTGAGGGATGCATGGATTTAAGATTCAGAAAGAAAATATTCCAATAATTTACATTTCTGATTAAAAAAAAGGCACACATTTATTTTATTACAGAATACTTAACACTTCTCAAATAGGCTATCAAGAAAATATTAACAGGAATGCAAATACTATGAATATACATGTATAACTGTGCATATACTCTATGTGTTGTTTTTATTTAGGTGGCTTATAGCGTCTGAGGTTTCTGGACACACTTTTACTTATCAAATGAGATCCTTTGAACAATTAACAGTGTCAAAGGACATACTTTAGTGAATCACCAGTTTCCACTAGGGAATCATAATTTCCTAGTCATTATCTAATTGTGATAAGGAATTATACTGATATGAGACTAAAGAGCCCTATAATGAGAGCATATTTCATTATAATGACACATTATTTGAATATACACCTGAAAAAAACAGACGCCACTAATGGCAGTTATGTCACATATTTTCATAATTTGTGAGTCCCTAGAGGCAAATGTGAACACAAATGTTGTTAAAAGACTATGATATTTCTGCTTTATCAGAATGAGTTTACTGTATAATGAAATTAACTTATTGACACCGGACACCGTAAAATTACATTTCATGGTAAATATTTCCAAAAACTATTTTAACTAAATTGTTTTACAACATAAAGATCATATTTTTATACCACATCTTGTGTCAATTCTGCTGTTCCAACTAAACTGCTACTCAACTATTCTTCAGAACAAACACTCTTTCACTGGGAGTGGAGGTGGCTCTTTGGGCTTGACAATGAAGCTCTTGAGAAATGTACTATTTCCCCTAAAGATGTGCTTTCACTTCCTCAACCTCCTGACATTGTGTTTGCGTCCATTTTTAAGTTTAAATGTTTAAAAAAAATATATATATTTTTTATTATCAAAACAATACTTCATTACATTCTTAACAATAATAATAACCTTACATCTTTGGTGTTACGGGTCAAATTTGACCCAGTAGTAATTATAGGTTGTTTATGCAATGGAATACATAAATGTTGCTAAACTAAGTATCAAACATTTGACACAAAAACAAAAGTAATAGTAAATGGACAGTATTTATATAGCGCTTTACATTATTTGCCTCACATTCCCCCATTAAAACACACATTCATACACCGATGGTGATGTCAGCCATGCAAGAAGACATCTGACCCCCGGAAGCAGTTAGGGTTAGGTGGCTTGCTCAAGGACACCTCAACACTTAGGTTCGAATAAGCACGAGTTCTTGATCACCTATTGCCCTGCTCTACCTGCCGCCCATTAATAATAGTTTAGTAATAAATAGTAATAATTCTTTATAATAATATTATTGTGAATTAGATTGCAGAGTGACATGCAAGAAGAATGATCCCTATGTGTGATCCCATGCACCTTCTCTTTCACTTACACACACATCAGGGATTCACATATATATTGGCCGTACAATGGCATGAAACGATATTTGACTCGTAATTCAATCTTTCTCTGGCATTGGTGAACATACTATAGATGGTACCATGATTACTATGATACCACCCGTAACAGCAAGTGACTGGACATGACACAATCATGTCATAAGAGGGATATAATGGTTAAAGAAAATGTTGGCCATGTGGGAGTATTTTACTATTGGAAAAATATAGTGGTTTTTAGGAAAAATACTGACTTTTCTCCTTTTATCAAAAGAAAGTTAATGGTATCGATTTTGACCCATTGCACAACAGATGTAAAAATATGTGCTATTTTAACACATAATAAAGGAAAAACTTGCAATTTGATTTAAATACTGTATATGTTTACCATTAACTTCTAATTGTCAAATACTATACAGTATGTGTCTGTTCTATTCATCATAAACAATAAAATAGTTCAAGTGTGCCAATTTTGAACTAACAATGATTTGTACATAGTAAGATAATAAGATAAAAGTCATAATTCCATGCATAAAATAGAATAGTAGGTATAAATATGGTGTGGTTTTGGATGAATAATAAGTTACATAGCAGAATACAAGATTTTAATTGATGAAAATGTGTCTATTTTCAGTATTTACTAATTCAAACATGGGTCAAATTTAATATGCGAACAAAATGTGTAAACCCTTTTCTATCACAATAAGAAGGTTAAGCAAAATGCCTAATTTTCAAACATTGCTTGTCCTTCAACAGAGAATGATACTACAATATTAAATGTATTACATTAAATGAAATATGGCCAACTTTAACATGTATGATGTAGAGTGGGGATGTTGCAATGTATTGGTTTGGATTATTTCCAGTTATATTGAAATTAAATATTGATATTATGTTAATAATACACATTGGATAATGTAAATAATCCAATACATGTCCATTATATATACATTTTCTTTAATGTTATTGTATCTCTATATGTCCACCTCCCTACACTTGTATTTGGGTGTAATTCATATAAATAAAAAAAACAAAAACAAATAATACAAACATTTAAATATTACTTTCACTGATAGTGTTATTATTATTTACTGTATCTAGTTATCATAAAAAACTTTTTTCAAAATCTCTATATCACAATATCGCTATTGTGAATCATTTTGGCCATGATCATTGTGTAGTGAAAATCTGATAATGTGAGAGCTCTAGTATAATGTCATTAGCACAACTATATTACTGTATACAGTAACCAATTAATAGCATACTTTACTCACATGGACTCAAACCAAACCCAATCAATAATATATAATATAATAATTAACTGTTCACATTTCAATGATTCAAAACTTATGTAACTTATGTATTTAAAGGTGTACGCCATTCACAGACACACTTGGGAGCTCACCAGCATTCTTTTAGGGCTTTTGTAATTGTATATGCTGAAGGGTATTATTTACTTTCAAAACATTGAGTGTGATCACCTTTATTGCAAGTTTGAATCCACCTAAAAACAAGCAATAGCATCTAAAACGTCTCAAACGTACAGTGATTTAAAGATTAGGGGAAACAATAAAGTAATCTAGCCAGCGCTTAGGGTCGAATGTATTGTTATTGTGTATTTGACAAAATGTTCTTTTTCTATGAATGCATACTAAGATTTAGCTATTGTGTACAGTCTATTGATATTAAGTATACAGTAGATTCCCACACGTCACACTGCCTCTTATTTTACCACTATAAAACAAAAAGCTGGTTCATGATAAACATCTTCCACATCATTTCCTGGTTCATTATGGGACTTTTGATTGATCAAACAAATTTTTTTTTTTTTTTTGGACACCCCCACCCCAAAATACTTTTTTGTTGACTCAGGGCAGCGTTGTGTGGCAATGGTATAGAATCGTATAGAAAACTATGAATTCTCAAATAATTAGACAATGTCCAGAGAGCAATATAAAATCACAAAATCTTTAAAAAATGTCACCATGTCGTTAAGCAAAAATGGCAAAAACTCTTGTAACATATTTGATTTGATATAGGCATGTTTGTCTCATGTAGTGTGTCCCATAGTGTGATAATTTGTACCATCCTTGGAAGCAAGATAATTCATTCCCATTAGAAGAATGTGCCATATCACAAAATTGACAACATAGTTGTACAATACAGTACATGCATGTCGCAACATGGACATCTTATAGACAGTAACGAGAGTGGGCGGAGCCACTCCATAGGGTTTGAATGGAGAGCAGTGTTGCTGGATTGGAAACTGTGCGAGCATATGGTTCAGGTCGGTGATGTATCACACAGTACTGCACCTCTGAAATGATTTTGGTTCATTCTAGGACAGTGGCCCTCAGCCCTGGTCCAGGGGAACCCCTGCCCTGCATGTTGTAGATGTCTCCCTGCTCCAACACACCTGATTTGCATGATTAAGTTATTATCAGGCTTCTGTAGAAATTGATAAAGGTGTGTTTTGCTGCTCTGGGCTCACTTGAAGCAATGACTTGTGTTGAATGGTACCATTTGCATATTGTCATTTATATAATTACTGTATAAATGCCATACAATCATTATAGTTCTACTGTACTGTATATAACCCAACCCTATTGGAGACAGAATTTCACTGGCTGATGGGGGGATGTGTAATTCAGGGTGTACTGGAGGGGTAGTGGGTTTCCATCATCAAGGGGTTTGGGAAATACAATAGTCATCTTCGTCAGACAGTCATATTCCTCTTTTATTTAATCTTTTTGTCAAAACTGAATACAAAAATAATATATATTTTTTATTATATTGTCTACAAATGCATGTTGTGATATATGTGAGTTAGGTACAACTGTGTTTCGGCACTCGGCCTGCGGCCTCACACCTATGACCAAATCACAGCCGTGCGGACTCCCTCTCATGTGTTATTGCTTAAATTAATAATTGTATAAACTACTGCCTAAAAAGTTAAAAGTTAAAAGTTAAAGAGCCGTTGCCATTCTAGCATTTTGTGTGTATTTTCTTGTAATAAAAACCACCATATATTGCTGTAAATCACTTAATCTTACTGTTTTGAGCTAATATATGTATATATACTGTAAATATTCAGCCAAATACTATCCTACTGTACTCCACTATGTCATTTTAAATTACAACAGGTCATAGTTGTCCAAAATGACACCTGTCTTGATCTAATTTACGTAAACAGGTTGTAGTATGCATCCACCAAAAGGAATGACATTGTCTGTGCGGAGATTAATGGACGGTCTAAGGAGTGAGTTCTCCATGCTCCACATTCATTTATCAATCATGGAGGCCCTAATTGTGAGCATGTCAGTCTTTTCCCCCTTGACCAGCTCTGCTGTCAGTGACTTCCACCCCCTTCCTAGATGTCCTAGGAGATGACAAAGAGGAGGGGAAGTCTCTGCTGGAGAAGAGCGCTAGGCAAACATTCCCATGGGTGCACTGCAATGTTGCCACTGAGCTGATGTAGACAGAAAACCTGGATGATTCATGGCTCATGGAAGAGCTCACATTAGAGGACCATTGCAGATAGATTTCAGATTGCAGCCATTACACATACTGCTACTTACTATCTGAAATAGTTACACCTAATTCATTTAATTTGAATGATTGAGCAAATACTCTTCTGATGGTTGTGCTGTCTCCGATGGATAGATTGGCTGATTGCTGTAAGAATAGTGATAACTTCTCCAGTCTGGTGACTGTCTGACCAAAGCTGTGCAGCATAGAACTATGGTACGGAGGTGTGAACACTGACCTGGGGAGTGTGGGGGTGGGCTACACATGAGCACCACCCCCTGTCCTTCACGCACAGAGACACCCCCTCTGGTCTTTCCGCTGAAGGCACCCAGGTCTGAAATGGGAAACAAGACAATATTTAGACACATGCACTTCTCATAATCCCTTTGGCAGATACTGTATCAATATTGATATTGAACCATCATTTTGAAGGAGCTGGGAT